>CM057809.1:78269693-78554693 GCA_030067965.1 Latrodectus elegans
AGTATATACTGCTTCGATATACTCTTAAATATAAAAAAGCTATTTTTAGCATGTAAACTAATACAATATGTCTAATATTTTAAAGTAGATTTTTCTTTAAATGAGCCTGCTACGTATAAAAAATACAAATTACAGATTGCTTAAAAAATCACACACACAATTAATATACATACATACATATATATATATATATATACATATATATATATATATATATATATATATATACATGCATATAAATTCAGCGTTTACACAATATTCTATAATATTAATGTTAAATATACTTCGAATAAGCTTTGTGAAAAGGAACATTGGTGAGCAAATTATTATTATTGATTGATTGATTGATACTTGCCAAAAACATAAAAAGAAGTCATTAAAGAACTGAATTTGTCAAGTAAGTAAATGTTCTTTCTTTGAATCTTTTTTTATATAAATTTCTGATTAAACTATTTTAGACAAATTAGATGAAAATTAATTTCTTTCAGCTACAGTTTCTTCAAAGCATCTAAGTTATAAAGCTTACATGCTTATTATTGTGTATGCAGCCACTCTAAAAGGTTTGAAATACATCTTTTATGTTCATTTAAATAAAGAAACAAAATTTCATGAAAAACTTCAATATGAAATTGAAAATGAAGATAACTGGAGTAAAGTAAGTAGCCAAATTTTACATAACAAAAATTATAATTAGATATATGTAAGACTGTAAATGTGTTAAGCTTAGTATACAACTTAATTACTCAATAAATGTGCAATCGTAAAATATAACCAGGTAAAAATAACAGCGGAATATTTTAACAAAAAAATTAATTAATTTTCAATAATTTCAGTGACTAAAACTTTGAATTCACAAAAAAGGTAATTTTTATTAACTTTTTGATCGATATATTAAATGTTCTCAATCTTAAAAGAGTAGTTTCAAGGAGTTTTATCGAAATTATTTATAATTTTGATATATATATATAATTTTGAGTTTCCCATTTCATCTTAACAATCACTTAGTTTTTATGTTTTATTTTTATATTGCTTTCTTTATTTTTCAACATTATTTTGTAAAAAAAACATTTTTGAATACTTAGAAATACTTTAATGGCTTACGATAAATTTGATCGTTAATAATGAAATATGATATTTCTTTCATAAATTTTATTCTCAAACAAATTGTTTTCATATATTATTATTGAACAGATATAATTGTTTATTTTTAATACATTTCTCAAAGTAAAGAAATAAAATAATTAGGCTGCAACTTATGTAAAAAATAAATACTTCAAAATTTTGAATATAATTATTGTGTTAATCATTTTAAATTAAATGTGTAATTATTAATTGGAAATATGAGATGTTTAATTCTAAATATCTTTTGCAAGTGCACCATAATGTCTTCCGGATTTTTTGAAGTAAGTATTCATGATGACTTTTTAATTATAAAATTCAGAATTTAAATATGATCTGTTACAAATAAAACAAATGAGATATTTGAGACGCACTGTTTTTTGAGTTAATATTAATGCTTAAAGTAAAAATCGTTTTTTTTTTCTTTACCCAAAATCTTGTTTATAAAATGATGTATAATTTAGCTCAACAATTCTCTTCCAATTTTCTTGGCTTATGATGCAAAACTTTATTTAATGCTATTTACATTAGGATGTTCCGGCTCAAATTTTCTGGTTAATTTCTATATCATGGTTATTAAATAAAACACATTAAACTTTGCATATAAATCATTCAAAAAAACTTTTAGCAATATTTTTAATTTTACTTTGTCATCAAATAATAAACTAATCAAACATAAATATGCCATTAGCTTAATATCATTTTATTCTCAAAATATTATCTAATTGTCTGATGCTTAAATTAATTCTTAAAAATAATTAATAATTTTAATGCATTTTCCTAATGCGTTCTTTGTGAGTTTCTAATAAAATTTTTCTTCGGTTTTTAGTTGGCGAATAAAAAAACCATGGTGATTCTAGGGATATATGCCAAGGAGAGGAGAGAAGAGATTGTTAAGTTAGTCAAGTCCCCAGAAGACGAATATAAGTAAGAAAAGAGTATATTAGAGTAACCACTACAGCTGAGATATTGAAGAGGAATGGAAGATATTGTATTCAAAATTAAATAAAGCTTTCGTATTTAAATTTTATAATAGTGATTTAATATAAAAAAAACAGATGCATGTGTGTATGGTTTTCTTTTTAAACAATTATCTTAGATTAAATATAATTTTTGAAATATTTAAAATAACAACTCAATTTTAAATGTTACGAATGCTGATGAAGTTTTTTTTAACTATTCGAGATTATTTTTCAATAACGGTGGGCCTTGGGTGATTAACCCTTCACTTTAACTAGGCCGGAAATAACTACTCATTAATTGTTACGCAATGGGCGGCATCTGTGAACCAAGTCACGGAGGCTAGTAGCATTACCCATGGCATACCACTAAAAACCCATTTATATAGCGGGCCACATTTCTACACCATCTCAGAATAAAGGACAGAGAAACACAGAGAGAAAGAAATATGCATGCCCAACCCGAGATTCGAACCCGGGACTAATAGCCTAAAATTCAAGAACGCAAACAACTCAACCTTCTGTCGGCCTTTCGTGAATAATTTAAAGCACACTTTTCTTTCTTTTCGCTATCGACGGCACAAAATTAAGATAATAAATTAAGTGACAGCAAATATGAAAAAGGCTAAATTTCCCGGTCTTTTCATAAGGTATTTATTTATTAGGGCTTTACCAGTATATCAGTCATAGATTATATTTGATTAAAATGTATCAAAATTTCTATCTAGAATTCATATGATAGTCCTTACGGTTCATTTGCCTTCAAATTATCTTTTAATATGAAAATTTAAACTTCGAGAAATTCATTATGAGGCTTAATGTTTAAAATAAAAGCATAGTTAAAACCATCCCAAGACGTTTATTTAACTTTTATGAGTTGTCATTTTTTGAGCTGAACACAATGTGAATTACAAAATCGATTTTTTTACCAAATTTTAATTTATCATTTAACTATACAATAACCAGGAAACATTTCTTAAAATCAAGGTAAGTGAAATTATAGATTGTAAAGAAATATTTATGCAACACGCACAAAATTTCTCGTTAAAGAAAGTTGGCATAATTTATGTAACAAATAAATTCTGTGAGATAGTCTGAAAAAAATTACTGAAAGTTACTTCATTACGTTCTCTAGTTAAGGTGAGTAGTATAATTTATAGTAAAAAATTTTTTGAGAATAATGGGTAAACGAAAAAGAAAAAGTGGTAAGTGTTATTAAATTATTAAGAAAATAGCATGATTTCATTTTTTTAAGATAAACCCATTTTTTAATCAGAAATGAACAAACGTTAATATTTGTTTCCAACCAATAGTTTTACTTTTTCATTTTCCCCAATTTAGTTCCTGATGAAGATCTATAGCTTCAAGTTTTGAAAATAAAAAAGTGTTTTTTTATAATAAGAATTCTTTAAAAAAACTTTTTTATAATCAGAAGCGATTACAGAAATAAAACAAGAATTTTTAAGATTATATATGATAAATAACTATCAAACACACTTAATTTCATTACAGTTCAAATTTCTGTTTTCTCCATTTATATTGACTCGAAAATTACAAAAGTATTAACGTAGTGACTACTTTCTTTTAACTGAAAACAAAAACTCTGAATTAAACATTTATTTTCTTAGTTTAACTTAAAATGTTTATTTACAGATTTATAAATTTTCACTATTTTATATTTCCTACAAATATTTCACACGCATAAGGTTTATTATTACTGTTATTTTTTCCTTATGATCTGAACATATTTTATAGATTTTTAAGCCTAAGACATAATTCATTGATTTTAAGTTAAAGTTATTATAAATTAAATTTCAAATTGGTAATGGAATAGGTAATGTAAGGAGTAACTGAAAATATTATACATGCATTCCCAGTCTACATGCTCTAGTTGGTTATAGAAACCACGTTTTAGTTTATGTATGAAACATATACATTACTTGTGCATTTTACAAAATTTTTAATATATCTATTGACCATACAAACATAATCATTTGTTGTTGAACTGCAGTTGTGCGGTATTTAATGTGTCGAATATTGTGAAAATCAGTACATTACTTATGATGAAACTCATTGAACATTATTGGTAAATAAATGACAGTTTTGAAGTTTATAAGTCAAATTATTTTCCGATCCACTCTACAGTTCTAAGTATACATGGAAAACGAAATGAGATTATAGCATTGATCTTATGCGTGGTGATGTGAGATTTCAAATTCAAACCAGTATGTAAATGTTTGTTAATGAACATAACAGGATTGATTAATTTTTTTTTGTATGATTTCAAAGTTTTTTTTTTTTTAATTTTTACTTTTTGAACATGAAAACAAGTAGCCATTTTATACTTCAAATTCTCTATTACACTCATATCTCGAAAATATTTTATCGTAAACGTCAGTAAAGAAAATTTTAATATTCGAAATTATTAAGTATTTACTTACAGATAATAAATATAACGTATTTGTGTAATAGAAATAATTGTTAATTATAATTGTTTATAATAATTGTTAATTATAATAGTTATAATAATTATAATAGTTTAATTGAATTATTAGAAAAAAATCGTTGCAGAATAAATAACAACCACTTCTCAAAAATGAGAACATGAAAAAGCATTTCATAAGCAAAATAATTTGCTAACTGTTTGGAAATGCTGGTTTGATTTAGAAACAAACTACTTCTTTTCAACAGTTTAGTCTCTCTAACATTTATTTTACATAAATAAACAAAGTATATCAATTTATCATCCTTCGGCAAAGCTTAAAATCTAAAAGGTAGAATGTAAGTAGTGATTACAGTAGGTATTTGAAACAAGACTTTCATGTCTTTTGACAAAATTGGCATAGGTAACATTAAATGTTTTCTTTTAGAGATTAATTACGCAAAGTAATAACACTGTCTCTATATAAGACAAATGTCAATTAACTTGGGATCAATTAGGAATATTAATGAAAAGTAAGATGTAAACAAACATTCTAGTTTCTATCCACAGCTTTGGGAATCTGAAGAATTTGAGGGAATTTTAAATTTACAAAATTAAATATTCCAAATTAATATAACCATGCGGTCATAGTTTTATAATAAAAAAATATTTTTTTTTAGTAATTATAAAGTAAATAATTATAATATTTGTTAATTATAAAATTTTGTAGATATCCATGGTAGAATTTTTATATTCTTTTATAAATTTTATGAAAATGTTATTTTGTAGCTTTTTAAAGCATTTTTATGTCTGCATCATCATTGCTTACATATAATACAATAACTGCTTCCCTTGCCTTTTTATATATCTTATAAGATTAAGACATTTTACCCTAAAATCTAACTGAATACCATATATTCAAACATTAATTTTTGCTTGAGTACTGAAATTAACTTAAACAAAAAGGCAGTTGAAAACTCTGTTCTGATTACAATATTTTTAAATAAGATAAATAGTAATAATTCACGACAAGCTAGTTAAATAATGAAAAATATTATTTCCTTCTACAGAATATTATTATATAAAATAATGATTTAAGAAATTAAAATAATTGAATTTAACGTTTCAGAATATGAAAAGTTAGTTATTTTACAGATTCAAAACAGCACTACATGTAAAATGTCGATGTTCTTATAAATTGCACAACTTTAACTGTAGTTTTATTGTTTAACTGCACTTATCCTTCCACGGCGTTTCACTAAGTAAATAAAACTAAACAGTATCAATAAATTTGGTTTCTGTGTATGCTCTTGGAATTTTCTTTGAGAAATCCCACAAAAGCTATTTTCCCAATAAAAAATAGATCCATGCATTTTACACTGTATAAATAATATGTTTCGTTCTTCCCGAGTGAAAATTTGGTGCTATGTATTTTTTATTCTATTTTCTGCATTGTTGAGATAACGCTATTGGGAGCAACAGTAGTCATCACTCTCTTGTTGAAGGCAGATGTGAAAGACCGCCAATGCCTAACGATCAATATATTTGTAAGAAAAGAAATAAGACCTGTGAGATTTGCACAAGGAATTTCTCTATTATAATGATCCTTGGCAAAACACATTTTCAACTTTACTTTGGTATGCAAGATAAAAAGAAAGTATTTGCTTAGAAGACGTGGAGTATTTTTTTTTTTCAATTTACGATGTTAAATTGCATACGGTTGTCAATCTGAATCCTTTAAATATGATTTCCTTTTTGGGAAACATTCGCACAAAATACGCATGCAGCTTTGAGCAAGTTCTCAAGAAATCGCATAGTTTGCATATATCGTCTACATAAAAAAATCATTTGAGTATATATTTTATGCATGAATGATAGTGCCCCTGATAAAGTCCTAAAGCCATACCAATCTTTTGTTTTATATTTTCCGATAGAAGGTTTATTTGAATGCAGCACATCTAACGAATAATTTATCATGTTTTACAAAGCGAAGAAAAATATTTTTTTATGTATGCGGTGTTTAAACTTTTAAGACAAATTTAAAGAATATTTTAAATTTAATATTGTAAATTTTAGCTCCTAAGGTCTTACGCCATATAATGAACAAGACACATTTTTTTTAAAAAAAATATATAGTAAATTTAAAATAAATTTTGTGATTCAATGATTATTGGTTCTCTTATAGAAGTAGAAGATTGTTAAACATAAATCTTCAAATGTTTTTGGACATTCTTATGAGATAATTCTTATAAGATATTTTTATAGGAAATTATAACCTAATAAAATATGGTTGCTAATATTTTTCACGCTATTTATATAATATTTTTCATGGTAACAATATTTTTTGAAGAAATTCAAATTCAAAGAAAATAATAATTCATTTTAAATAACCTATAAAATCGGCAATAAAAGAATGTTAAATCTGTTTTACAAGGTAAAGTATTTAAGACTATGCATTTTTATTAAATAATTTTATAAGCATTTATAATTTAACTAAACTATCACATAGTCTATTTTTATTTATGAGTCCTCTAAAAATAAATCATTGAAGCACCTTTTATTTTCAAGTGGATTTTTGCTACATTTACTAAAATAAAGCCATATAACTTAAATTAAGAAAAATGAATTATGATTATGTTTAAAAATCATTCTCTTTATGAAACACATAAATTAAATATTATTTTGAACATTAGTATCATTACTATAGGATAAATTAAATATTCCATGTGAATTGATCAACATATAAATTAAAATTGTGATTTTATAATAATAATCCAATAAATTATGCAACTAATACATTATTAATAATATTGTATGTAACATTTTCGAGTTACTACTATTTTTAATAAGACAATTTGTAGTTACTAACATATTGCATCATACACACAGTTATTCATACAAAGTATTTGTATTTATAAACATATCTAACTCATATCATGCTACTCATTCATAAATGCCTACAAATAATTCTAGCAACGCTTTAGGCATATACTTTTCTCTCTTTTTGTTTGTTCAGAGAAATACTATTTGTTGTCCTAGTGTTACGTGCGCGGGAGTAAATGACAGTCTCATTTTTTACGTTTGGATTGCATTCTTTTTGTCCATGCATACTGAAAGTGAAAAAGAAAGAGCCATGATGTAAACGAAGATTAGGCCAAAATAGTCTTTCCTGCTAGATTGGCCGAGAGGGAATAGCATTGTATGTAATTCCTTCTTCCCCTCATATTTATGTCAGCGATCAATTACTATTTTGCTGCCGCTTCCTGTTCACTTCCCAAGAAAGGGCGATTTTATTTAATATCTTTCTCTTTTTGGTAAGCATCCCACAGTTTATGTGCTTAAGTGCACGTCGCGAATTACTTCGGAAAATCGATATCATAAGAGTGTATATCGTTCCCTTTTTTCCCCCTTTCTGATTAAAAAAATGATGCGATACTTTTCCCTATACTGAAACTAAAATATTGCTCTAAGTGTTTGCTTAAGGAAAGCTCAATCATTTTGTAGTCATGAGAATTTTAATATCGATTTTTATGATAGAAGTAAAGCAATATTAAGTTTTTAATTAAAAGAAACGTGGAATCGAAGTGAAGTAATGAAATGAGATGTTTCCAAAAAGGATGAGTATAAAATAAGTTAAGTACTGGATCAGATTTCCTTTAAGAAAAAGATGTTCCTTATTTTTAAGTAATGAAATTTTGAAGAATCTTGTTTTATAAATGCACAATATTATATTTTTATTCAATTTATTTTATATCAAAAATAACATTATTGTATGATATATAATTATCTTATATATATATATATATATATATATATATATATATATATATATATATATATATATATATATATATATATATATATATATATATATATATATATATATATATATATATATATATATATATATATATATATATATATATATATATATATATAAACATATTTAATTATTGGAAACTACTTCTTCGTTAACTAAATAAACATTATGGCATTAAAAAATAAATTTTTCAGTTGCAACATATTTTTTTTTCAACAATGATATCAATATAAATCATATAATTCGAAGAATCGTGAATATTTGGTTAAAAATGCATATATTTCTTATGGCTTCCCATTATAATCCTCCTATGTATTAGAAATTTAATTAAAATTATAAGGCTTTAAATAATTTCATTTTAAATTGATGTGATAATTTTATACTTATTGAATTTCTTTTTCTGTATTAAAATCACTTTTCTATAATGTTGATTAAAAAAAGGCAGGAAATTAATGTTGAGAAACAGCAAAAAATTTCGTTGAAAATTTGTGTAAAATACTATCAATTTAATTCTCTTCATAGGATTATCGTAACTCAAAAAGTACACTATATTTCTGAAAATTTATGATAAGCCCAACTATTTAATTATAATAATTTCAATTTGAAAGTTAATAACGTAGTTATCTTTTACCATAGAGCTTTGAATAACGCTTTGCTAATTTAGTAATTATTTTAAATCTCTGTTATCAACAAAAATGTATTTAGTAAAATATATATAAATAAATTATCAGCAATTTATCTAACTCATACATATTTAATTAACTTACAAAATTTTCTTTAAATTAATCTGTGTAAATTACATAGATTCATTTATGTGTTGTGTGCACAGTTATTTAAAAACTTCTTACAATATTCAATCATATATTATGTACAGATTTATATTTTAAAAGTATATGAGTGATTTCTTTCCATATTATTTTAATTCATTTTTTACAAGAAATATATCAAATTTTTGCTGGAAACAAACGTTTCTTTTTAAAAAAACAAAGTAAAGTATGGTAGTTGTTAATTTAATCCAATTAATATAGGCATTTAATTAGGATGTTATCAATAAGGTAAAGTACTTAATGAATAAACAAATTGGGTAAAAATATACTGAACTGATTTAACTGATTATAATTGGTTTTTAAATACCATTATTTTGTTCTTTCTTATTCATTCTCTCTTTCCTATTTAATTCATTGAATGAAAGTTGACTTTATGAAAGCACTACAAATTCACGTATTTACAGAAAATACTCTGTCAAATTATCAGAATATATAGTCTATAACTATTTATGCCTACATTTTATTTCGATCATTCAAAATAAAACGAAACTTTTATTAATTGTTACACGAGTTTAAAAAACTCGTTTTTATTTCATATTTATTATATTTCCTTGAAATAAATACCAAAAAACCTATAATTCAAGTCTTTTAAGAATGTTTCAGCCAAAGTTCAACTGTCATCATATTTACACATATAAATTATGTGTAATGTGTGTGGAGTGTTATGATTCTTGTTACACTTACAAAATACCGCTTCAAAAATACAAAAAAATACACTATTAATTTAACAATATTTACGAAATTTCATAAAAAGAATATATTTATATACAATAAGATAAAAATAATAACTACCTTAATTCCTATTTTTATATTCATTAATGAATAAAATCATATTTAAATTTATCGCAATTTAATATATTTCTTTTTTTAAATTAAAACTTTTAAAGTTTACTGTCATGAATAAATAATTTAATAATTTTACATTGTAAGAGAAAAAAATGTACAGTTTAAAATTTAAATGATAGCTTTCTGCTCAAAAATCGTTATTGTCTATCATGCTTTTGGTGCAGAAAAGTCTAAGGGTAAAATATGCAGATTCACTTTAACGAGGAATTACGAGGACACTGCAGGCTGTTTAAACTTCAATCGTAATTAAGTAGTAGAAACTGAGCAGACTTGTATAAACTTGTATAACTAAAACTTGTATAACTAAGATTTGTATAACTAAACTTGGTATGTCACTCCCATAAATATAATTTCATTCGGAGAAGCGATCACCATATATATTTAACGTGCCTCAGATGATTTTAGCGAACAAGACAGATATTCAGTTGGGTTAGGATTCGAATTCGTTACCTTCTGATAATGAGAATGAAGTGATAACCAACCAGGTTATCGTGACATCTTGATTTTTTCCCTCAGATAAACCCTGAAAGTTGATCTCAAAAATCTCTTTAACTTGAAAAATAAAATGTTACTAGAAAAAAGTGTTTGTAAAAGTGAGCGAGATTTTATTTTTATGAATCATATTTGGATTTTATGTATTTTCAAATATTTTAACAATGAAATTCATCATTTTATTTCCTTATCGAAATATTTATATGCTATTCTTTTCTGTATCTGTAAAATTTGTGTAAAAAGTTTAAATTCCATTTGCGCTTCAACCTTTTTCTTTCATTCTATCCCGGATATATCAAATAATCAAACTGTCCAAATTTTTTTTATCGTAATAATTTCGTTGTGAATCAGTTTGATTACAAATATAAGTTTCATTATCCGATGTTTCAAAGCATCATTTAAACTTAAATTAATCAATATTTAGTTTCGTTACTTATGAAGAAATAATGTAAGAATAAAATTACCCAGAATTAATTTAATTTACATAGGACTATACGGGACAATAAGAAAATCTACTGTTTACATTTTTATTGTGACAACTTTTCCGGACAGTTTGATGGCAGGAATTTAATAAAAATGCATTCATCATTGAAAAGTACAAGTAAGATTATATTTTGTATGTTCTAAGTAAATCGATACAAGGATTTTCGTGTAATGTTTCAGTATTAAATATGTCTATAAAATTTCAAAATGATTGATATTTACCTCTTCAGAGTAGAGACATTTCCACTAAATTTGAGCTCTTTATCGTCATTTATATTTCCTGTTGTGGAAAACTTATGTGAATGGAACTCAACCTTGTTCCGATAGTATGAAGTAATTTCTCTCTTTTTATGGCACATGAAGCAAAATATTTCAGAAAATATTGCTTAATACGCCCAAGCCTTGCTGCCTCCGTATTTTTATAGTAATATTAAAGCTCCATTTATTAATCGTAAATATCTTGATATTTTATTGATAGAATTCATAAAATTTGATTTATTGGTTAAACCTTGGTGAAAGTTCTTTGGGAAGTTTGTAAGTTATTTAATAACAATATGGTCCACCTCACTCTAGTTTAGGCATATTTTTTACAGTTAAAAAGAAGCTACACAGTTAAAAATATAACAACTCACGAGGAGATTGCATCAAAGATATCATATGTTTTACATACTGAGAAGCATGATGTTATTAGTATAAGTTTAATGTAATAGCTAACCTGTGTATGATTTAACTTACTAGCAGTCATTGAGCATTTTCTTGATCAAGACATGCAATATTATATATCTTTCGAGTTGTTGGTGCAAAAAAAGTGGATTATGAGAAAATGTTATCTAAAATCAAGATATGAAATTTATCCAGTTTCTTTTTACCCTATTTAAATTTTACAGACTTTTACTATAAAATTATTAATTTATTAATATGCTTTTTAATAGCTTATTGTTTGAATGCATAGCTACCTTGTCGGGATTTTAATTTATATAAGAAAATAGTTTTCATGTATTTGCTATTGATTTTTCCGTGAAAAAATACTGAATACAGTTTTGGATTCTGAAAATATTATTTGCTGAATGTTAATAAATATACATTTTAAAAATTACGAAAATTTAAAAGATTTTACTAATATAATATTTATATACTTGAATTTATCATGTTTCATGAATATAATTTACATTTAGTGCATATTTTATGAATCCATAATCTCTCTCAATATATGTTACATATTCATCTGAGAGTATATATCTTATATGATAACATGTATTGGTTATACAAATTGATAAAAATGATAAACATTCCACAAAATAATAGATATTGAATCGAAAGTTTATTACAATATTCAAATGCATATGACATTTCAGTTACATTTTTATCAATTGAAACTAATTCATTTATTTCTGGATTTAAATCATTCTACTTGAACAATTTTATAATAATTTGCTATCCCTCTTTAAATTTTATATTTATCATAAAATGAATTTTTGCATATGTCAGGTATTCTTAAATTAACAGAATATATATTTTTAAAAGAAACAAATCTGAAATATTAAACTATTGTGTGTGTGTGTGTGGTATGACTCGCGTGATCTAAGCGTAATGACATTTTATTTAAAAATTTCCTTAAATACTATAAAAGTTTTAAAAAATAAATGTTATTTGAAAACTGCATAAAAAATTAATGTACAAATTTTAAATTCATTAAATTGTTATGAACATTTTAGATCAAAATACATCACTAATATGGTTTTTAACTATTGATTTACATAAAAAGTTTTAAAATAAAATGTATGGTTTCATAAATACTTTCTCTAAAACAGTGTTTTAGATATATATAAAAATATTAAAAAATAATAGTATTATTCTACATTTTCCACAAAAATGATCAATAGATCTTTGTATTAATGAATATTTTAAAAAGGCATGATCACTAGTAGCATATTATCAAACCAAAATATGAATCTGGTAACCTATATATCCACATTTTATTGATTCTGATTATGAATATATTTTAATTAAAACAGAATATGCTAATATGCAATTTCGTAACTAAAATTGCTAGTTATCTAGTGTGTTCTATTTTCTGAGAACAGATTGAAAGTTTTAATATTTTTCCTGGAGTGTATAATATTTTACTTTTGCTTCGTAAGTATAGAATGAAGTAATGCATTTATTATTATTCTGTCGACAATTCAGTGTATTTCAGTTCTTTGTTTTTTATTTTTATTTTGTATCGGAACTCTTCAGAAGTAATTATCTTTCTTAGCTGATTGCTTAGAGCATAATTAATTGTCAGCTTCTCAGAATTTTAAAATAAAGAATAAAATATTTATTGACAGGGTTTTAATAAACGAGAAAGATAGGCAGGGATAAATTATTTTATAATTTTCAACACCTAATGAAGCATATTCTTTCATTCAACTATAGATTTAAAAAGAAATAAGAGTGTGAGGCAATTTTTTTGGTGTTCATACATAGTTGGATTTTTTTTTTTTACTCAAAACTGAGTATTTTCTTAACATGTTTGGATGTTTAACTTATTAGAAAAATCATGAGTTATAATCATAAATAAATAAATATAGATTAAACTATAAAATATATTTTGTTAATTGGATAAATATAAAAAATAAAATCACAACTATATAATATTATTTAAATTAAAGAGAGTTTATAAGAAAAATGTAACAATTACTTTTAAACAATGTTGAGTAATAATTAATTTAAAAATAATTCACATTTTGATGTTTAAAATAATAAAAACGCCTTCAACTTCCTGATTTTTTCAAGTGTATCATGCTTGAAAAAATTGTAAATGTAAACGTAAATACAACAGAATTTAATTTTACTTGTAAATTATAAATTTTTAAATAACAATTTGAAAAACCATTACCTGACACGCTGCCTTAATTAACTTTTCTTTCATTTTCGAGTATAATTAAATTTAATTTATTTAAAGAATAACATATCTAACTTCATAAATCTTGTTGTAAATATATCCATTTAAATTAAAATTTTATTAGCTCTTAAGCAGAATGTAAATTTTATTTTACCAAATTGTTAAATTATTTTAAGTTTATTTTCTTCACAATATTTATATACTAAAGAAGAATTTATAAACCGCAATTTCTCTCTAAAATATTGAAAGAAATTTTAGACAATTTTAAATATTTTTGTACTGAAAAAATGTAATGAGATAAGAAATTGAAAATTATTCATCAAAATTAATTTATGGAGAAAACAAAATTAATTTATGGAATTTGACCTCAAAATATTTGTTACAATATTTTTACAAGGGGTTATCCCTGTATTCACGCCTGCAATTTTATTTCTATGCTAAACGAAGCATAAATGCACTTGATTGATGATCCCTTTGCTTTTCGCTTTTTTTACTAAGCAATTTACAACCTACAGCATATCTATATTCCCCCGCATTTGATGTGTTAAAATGAAGGGAGGGATGGTGCCGAAAAAACAATTTTATAGATGGGGAGTCGGATTTCCTCTACTAAGCCTGTACATAATCCCCTATGGATATTTGCAGAAATAATAAAGAACTAGTGAGATTATAGATTTGCTAAAAAATAAATAAAGATAAAAATTTTCTGAAAGTTTAAAGCTCAGTACTCTAATTTATTCATTTTGCTAACATTTCAATTCAAAATTAAATGTTTTTTCAGCATACTATTCCCTATGTTTAGGGTTAATGTAGGATATAAATGATAATTTAAGGATTCAATATATGTATTCTGTGTATATATTTATGTTGGAGGTGAGAAATGTTTATTAGTATATGCTTAACAACTAGGATTTTAAGGATATAAAAGGATTAATTTTATATCTAATCAGACAATATATATTGCACTAAATTCATTTTTAACACATTTCATTTCTCCTTTCTTAAAAAGTTTTTATTTTTAATAAACATAACTTTCAGTATTAAATTTCATAGAAATATTAGAGACAGAAAACAAGGAAAATCGAGATTTATGAATGTTGTAGGCATTTTTTTTTTCAAGTAAAATATTAATCATTGCTACGAAATCAAATATTTTTCATAAAAAAAAAAGAAAATAAATAAGATATCTAAATTTTTCTTTAAGTCATCCTTGTTCACATGCACTTTATTTAAGCACACAAAGTTACTTTATTTAAGCACACAAAGTTACTTTATTTAAGCACACAATTTTATAATGATACTAATGGCAGTTAATTAATTGTTGCAATGACTGTTTTAACTTGAGTTTATATCGCGCGGTTACTAAAATTTTTTTTCAAATAAGAGATCTTAGTATAGATTGCATAAGAATGAATATTGAGAAAATTAATTTAACAATTGGTTATAAGTAAAAAAAAAATTAAAAAGTTTGTATTTACTGTTTTACAAACATTTCTGTTGTTATCAATTATTTTTACTTTAGTTTATTCAAAGAAATATTAAATAATTTAAATGAATTACAATAAAGTATGACATAAATATAAATGAACACTATTATATATTTTTAGTGCAGTAAAATTCTTTTTAATTTACATGGTAATCAAAAATATAAAAAAAGCATAATTGTCATCGTTATTAATCAAATTTACTCTTCCTTCAAAAAATCCAGATAGCACTTTTAATTGTCTAAGAGATGTCTTCCATTTGTAAGCCTCGCATTTTCAAAATAAAAGCACATTAGAAAAGATCACCCTCTTCTTCAATGGCGTCTAATTGCATTTTCTTTCCGTTAAAGATACTTCTTAAACGCAGACATATCCAAACTCTTATCATTAGAGGTATCTTATTGTTATGCTTTTTAGATTCCAGTATCGTTCTATTGACTTTGTTTCCGAAAAAAAAAAACACTTGAAGTATTTGTAGGAGCGACAGAGTCATAATGACACTATGCCCAGTGTTATTGTTCTTTCAAGGATTTAATATAAAAGCTACACCGTTTTCATTGGATTAGATAAATATTTCCAGTATCAAGTGGGTATTTTTGTTATTTAGTTTTGTCTTTCTCTTACTGCCAAGACAGCCGTGTTCTTCTTTTTATTACAGAATCTAACCTTTGATGTTTTATTTGTTGGTTACTTTCGAAAGGAGAATTATGAGATTGCTACTTGAGTTGCCCATGTTTAATGGTTGATTCCGTCGCTTGATGTTCGCATGGGTGTCGACAGCTTCATATAAAAGCCAACTCAAATCAAGATTTGGATTATTATGCTGAGGTTAATAAAATGTTTTTAAAAATCTTAGCTTGGTAACATTAAATTAAATTTTGTAAAAAACAAAAAAAAAGCAATTTTTCATAGTCGTATCTTATATTTTCTTTGAATTTTATTTCTGTGAGTTGCTAGAAATTTAGCTGTATAATTTTTTTCAACTGTAGGTTTATGCTGCTTTTGCTTTGTGTAATTAAAATATTAGTTTATTCACTATACCAAAAAAATATATTTTGAAATATTACTGTGCAAATTTAAAGCATAATTATTTTAAAGAAATTCAAAGATTCCAGTTCGTTATTTTTAAACAAAAATATTTTAGTAACTTGTTAAACGCAAACTTGTTTGCATCTTTTCATTTTACTATATACCAAAAATAATACATTCTTTAGAAAGAATGCATTTTTCTTATAATCCAATACACATACTAAGTTTTTAGCACAAATATTTATTTTGTTTAGAATTAAAGCCAACAGAAAATGTTCTTTTTTTGGCTTGAAAAAAGAAAAATACAAAATAAAAATATAATGTATTTATTTTACAATTTTTCTATGATATAACTAGTCGAAGCGTAAAAAATTACTTGCAAAAGTTAACAACTTTTAAACATCGGTTTATTTTAGGCTATCATGTTTAACTGAACACTGTACGTTAATGTTCAGAGCAGATATATTACAAAAGTAAATATATTATAATTTTATTCATGGAACAAAAATTAATTTTATGTGACGATACATATTTTTATTTTTGAATTTTATATAATCTTAAAGCATAAAAACAACGAATTAATAATTTATACTGACAAGACATTTTAAACAAATGATGGAAAGTTATTAGTTTTAAAATTAACGTTTAATTATAAATAAAGCCAAATTCAATTCACGATATTTTTATTAATTTACACGCTTTTAATGAAGTTCAAATTTATATTAAGTTAAACCCTAAAAATATTACAAACTTTAAAAGATATTTTCTGAGAAATATTTAAAAATTTTATTAAAAAGAGATAGTGTACACAGTTATGTGTATGAATGTACTTGAAATATAGAATACAGATAGTATATGTACCTAGTTTGCACATGTACCGCGCGTATAAAAAATACATATATAATTCCTAAAGCAATAAGTTGATACCCGTAATATTTCTGTGCTGAATTCTGCAAACTGTAGAAAGCAATGAAAGGTCTTATATATATTGGAATATTTGCTATAAGATGATTTTCTTGCTAACAACAAAGTTACTGTTGTTGATTTTTTCATTTATAAATCTACCGTGAATATTTACGATATATATTTATCTTAATCATCACCTTTCTGCATTGTTTGTATTACTTTAAGTGTCTTATTTTATTTAAAACATTTTCTAATATAATTTTTATGGTGTGAATATGGTTATTTACTAATTAATCTAGGTTTACATGTAGAGATAAAATAAATAGGTTCCTGTTAATAATATAAAATGAATACAATGCATAAATATTGTTCTGAAAAGCATTATTGTTGGTTTCTCCCTTAACGTTTCACAATAGAAAATGCACAATTTGAAAATCTTGTAACATTTTTATGAAAATAATTAAAATTCAATTCTAAAACTGAGAGGGATTTATTTGTGAAACTTTTAAGATTAAGAGAAATCTGTTAAGAATAAGTAAAAAAAAGATACAAGAAAATTTTCTATCAGAGAATGGAATTTTAGTCTTCTTATTAACAAAAATATTTTATTTAATGTTTCAAAAATGATATTGTTGTTAAAAATATTACATCATTAACAGTATTTAAAAATTGAATGTAACTATGTACAGTTTTTAGGGGAGTTTTAAGGAATTTAAATATTAATAAAATCAGGAATTAGGATCTCTTATATATATATATATATATATATATATATATATATATACATATATATATATATATATATATATATATATATATATATATATATATATATATATATATATATATATATATATATATATATATATGATCCTAGTTTTTCTAATCTATTGACTTTGATACTAGTTCCATGTTGTAAGCTCTCATAAACTGTATGATAAATATATTATGAAAATATCACATATCCCTCTTAAAAATACCTTCTTAATATAAAAAGAATTTAAAGTATATAAAACTACAATAAAATTTAAATAATTTCTGGTTCAAACAATTTTAATAATAATCTTATTTTTATTATTTAATATCATAAAATTAATTTAAAGGGTTCAATAAAAAATATACTAAATAAGTTAATGAAAAATACAGTTTAAAAATAAAATTATTCGTGTATTTGGAAATTGGGGGCATAATTAATTAGAAAAATTTGAGTTTCTTTGACAAATGGAAATAATTTTCTTTTTGAAATTTAAATTTGCAGATGGCGATAGTAAGAAAATTTAAATATTTAAGATGAAAAATTAGAAATTTCCTGGAAAGAGAAAAACAATTTTTTTCAAAGATTACTATTATTATTCATTTAAATATTTCTGTACTTTCTTAATAGTATGTATTCTAATAATTATAATATATATTATTGTAGCAATGCAACCTCTTAAATTTTCCAATTGAAAGTCTTAAAACGTCAGAAATCATCCCTATTAGACTACGTTATCATCCTGCAAAATATTCTTAACAATTTTTTTTATTTCCACATATCTCATTGCCGAGAGCAGACCCAATGAAATTAATAGAAGAATATTTTATCCTTGGAAAAATTCAACACCAACTAAGAATGCCTGTTACTAAGAAAGGAAAAAAAGCTCATGGTAAAAAGTGTTCACCGTTTCGTTCTCTTTTAAAAACAGATCAATGTAAGCATAGAATAGAGGGAAGCCTGTTTCAAAGTAATAACAGGATCTCGGATCTTTATTGAAAGTCAACTCTGTTCTCTGAAATTTAATAAAGAAGGCTAAGGTTTGCCTTTTCATTTACGCTAAGAATGGATTGGATAAATACTTTGCTGAAGTTCAAAGATTTATGGTTAAAACGTTTTTTCTTTTACAAATATTTATTTTATTTTTATTTTATTTTAATAGATATTTTCCTTTGTTTTCCTCCGTATTGATTTCAGATATTTATAAGCCAAAGTGTCTTCGCAAGTTACCCTACAACATGCTTAAACTATTTGCATGGGATTTAAATAAGTTTTCTTTGTGACAGAATAATTTTCTCTTATTTTTATTGCTATCAACTCCAAATTCGTCCGTGGAATTAAGAATAAATTTTTTTGAATTAGAAAGTTTATGCTTTTATTTTGACTTTTTTTTATTTTAGTTAATACAAATAATAAAAAAATCATATAGTTGAGAGAATTTTAATAAAATCCTTTTTAGGAGTTAAGATAAAACCATATTTTGTAAATAAATAATTATTATAATTTAATTATTAACTATAATTATATATTGAAGATACACATTGCTTTGAATTAAACGTATATATTGAAATTATCTTTAATTGACTACCAGTATTGAATATTAATTAATCTTTAATATATTTCAAATTGTAAAATAAACTAAAAATAATGTCAAAAAAAATTTATTTATTTTATCAGAGTTTAAGTTCCAAGCATTAAAAAACATTATTTTGAGTCTTATTTTAGCTTCCTTTATAGCAAAGCTTAAGTTTAAAATTGAAGAAATAAAACCCCCATTTTTAAATTTGACTATTTTAATGAATATGAGACAAAAATTGGATTTTTCTAATGATAAATATCTATGTTCTATACACTTTTTACTTAAAATATAACTCATAATATTAAATACGTTACACCTTAATTCAAAGGAATTGATATTGTAATTTAATTTGTAAATTTAAATGTACAAACATTTATATTGAGTAATTTGTTTGAAAGATTAAAAATGGACGCATGAATTCATAGGTATATATTTTTACAATACTTTTAAATCATTAATTAAATGAATTTTAATTAAGAAATCCTAACAAAAGAAATAAATCACTTTAATTAAAATATCAAATGTTAATTATGTGAAATAAATTTGAATTAAACTCACAACTAATTAATTGAATAACATGCACTTCATGTGCAAGTCAAATGTTATAAGATTAAATTAGTAATGAAATTACTAACATGAAGAAATGAAATTTAAACAAATAAGTTATGAATACAAATTATATTTACCTTATCGATGAAACTTAGAGGAAAAATTAATACACTGTTAATTAAGAAAATAAGGTATATTAATTTTGAAAATTTCTAATTCTTATTTAAACCCTCATAAAATATTTAATTATGTAAATGTGTTGTTTTATACTTTAAAATGAATATTAACATCAGAATAAATTCGCAAAAAACAGATAATTCTAGATCGGCAGCTTATAAAGTTATTAGAAAACATTAATAATTATTTTTACATCTCTCAGGAAATGTAAGAAACTCTAATTTATAATTTTGTTTAACGTATTTAAATAGTTAAAAACCAACAATGTGCGTCTCAGAGAATTATTTTTAAAATTCTTGTTTTTTCTAGCGTCCTCTACACTATACATTAGTCATATTTAAAGAAGTACAATTTCAGCTTTTAAAAGTTGCTAAACAATTTAACGATAAATTTTTTATATATTTTTAAATAAATGAAAATACAGGCACTTCTCTCCCACTCTTTCTTTCTTTTACTGATACTATAAAGAAATCAAATTTACCTTTATATTTCTTAGAAAGAAGCCAATTTTTATTCCCAACAAGAGTCACTAGAAACGCTATTTCAAAATAAATAAATAAATAAATAAATAAATAAATAATGCGCTATTCCAGTAGATTTGAGACATTTTTTCTTGGTGATAAAAAGTGCTACATGAAGCATAACATAATGTATGGCACATAAACTTGGATTACAATACAGTGAAATATATTTACGTAGTTAATGAAATTTTTCGAATACATTTACTCATTAGTTCCCGTCTATAGATTATTAATTGAAATTAAACACACATTCAGTTTAAGCATAAAATTATATCACCTGACAAAAAAGCTAATTAAATTCTCTCTCTCTCTCTACCCACAAAAACACACATACACTTAAAATTATAGTAAAAAATGTTTAATGGCCATTTAATGTTTTATCTAGTCATTAATAATAGCCTTCAGCAATAATAAATATGCAATATATTATTTATAAAATCTATATATATATAAAATTTAATTATATATAAAAAGATATGAAAGATAAAGAAATGAAATTACAGTTTACATTATTCAATAATGTTTTGTGATTCACTACTAAAAAGTAGTGAACACTAAGAAATTAAATGTGATATTAAACTGAGACAAATTATTGCTTCAACAACTAAAATTAAAAATGTAGCCGCACTAATTCTTGATCTGTCATATATTCTACTAAACTCATTTTGCGTTTTCTTTAGGAAAATTTCTCTTTCTCAACTAGTATTATATGGCAAAGAGAAATAAATGCTATGCTTGTCACTTCATGTGGCAAACTTATGATATTTTCAAATTAGAACCAAGAGATATCAAAAATATTTCTGGGGAAATATGTGTCTAAAAGAATTTAGTTGTCTCATAACTAGCTTTAACATGACACAGTTTTTCTGCCATGAGCTTGTTTTGTCTTTTCCTACTTTTAGGTGGGATTAAAGCATATGTATATTTCCCAATTATTCTTTAAAAGAATTCATATTCTTAAACATACTCTTTCATATTTATTAAAAACGGTATGTTCCTTGTTTTTGTGACCTTTGTACATTTTATTATATTTAAGGGATAAAAATATAATATCACTAAATCTAATGATGAATCTTAAATTTAATTGTATTTCAGTATTTCTCTTTATATAGATTTATAAAAGGAAATACTATGATATAAATAATTCAGTATATGCGCAATTAGTGGGAATATTATATTGTAAATTAAATTAGTAAAACGTGTAAAAATATGTATATACATATATAATTGTGCATATGAGTATTATTTTAATTCTTGACTAACTAAAAATTACAGTACTCTATGACGTTTTATTTTTTTAATAATTTTATTTTATTCCATGACATTCTTCTGGTAAAAGAATCCAGCAATTCTCATAAAAAAATCCCTACCTATTAAGTTACAGTGGTCATCACTTGGGTAAAACTTATGCTCTAAACTTTAGTAGTTTTGAGTTGGCTAGCAAACTTAAATAAAAGAAGAAAAAAAAGAAGAGTGGTTCAAATCTGGATTGTCATCGGGTTAGACATATTGCTGACCAAAGTCCACTTTGGTAAATGCTGACTTCTTGGAATTATTTCTTTTTTATCCTTTCCCGCTAGCCTATAGCTAGACGAACTTGTATTGACGACGGAACTAGAAGAAGGTTTCAGACAAAATGAACTTCTAGGAACAAGTTACGATTTCGACTCACACGAACGATTTTGACCTCCAATCATTCCTCCACTGGAAATCCGAGATATTAAGTTTCACTTCTTGAGTCAGGTATTTGAGATCCTGTTTCCGCGCAGCTCCGAAATATTTCATCAGTATGTTTTTACGCGGACACTGATTTCGGATTTGGTTCAATGAGCGAAAGGAGTTTCTGCGTAAAATTGATATTATCGTTTTATATACATGACGTAAGCAAATTTAACAAATATAGTGGATTTTAAATAACATGAATCAATTTCAATTGTTCACCACGTGTTAAGAAATTACTTTTACAGAAGTATTTTAAATCTTGAGATGATTTTCATAACGTGTCTTTTACAGATAAAACTCTTAAAATTGAAAAAAAAAACTAATAAATAAACTCAAGTATTTAAATTAATATAGATTATGACTAATTAAAAGAAATTTCACTATTATACTCTTTTGATGAAGTAATTAAATACCATTTTTAAATGAATGCAATGAAATAAAAAAAAAACACTCTTTGAATTATATTAGTAAAGTACTTTTTAAACTCTGATGTTTCAGCTATTATAGCTAATATTATTATTTTATCATTAACATTACCTGAAATAAAAATATTGAATAAATACACTAAATGTATCAAACAGCTATTAATAAAAATCAAACATTTTATCCTGCAATATAATGTTATTCGTCTTTTATGAAAAATTTTCAAATTTAGATAAAAATGTAAGAGAAAAATTACTAATCAAACATATAAAAAACCATGAAATATAGATAATACCTGTTAGTTTCTACTGGTTCAGTTATTCCTATATTTAGAATTCCAAAAGCGAAACCATTTTTTGAAATCAAATCGCATTTTAATGCTAAGCATTGATTTTTTTCAAGAAAATAATTTTGTGCAACTGAAAAAATTACGATTTTCTATTTCTTAAATAAATAATTATGTTTTACAAAACCATGCATTTACAGAAATTTGGAAAACGCGCGTTTTTAGCAGTAAATAATAATTAATAATAGTGATAAATTGAAATTGTCTATTGCTTGATTTCCTTTCAATCACATTCCTTTATAAAAATTTTGAAAAAAAGTTATTGACATTAAATAATAATTCTAATTTCGATATAAATATATGCATATATATATATTATATATATATATATATATATATATATATATATATATATATATATATATATATATATATATATAGATATATATAGATATATATATATATATATATATATATATAGACATATATATATATATATATATATATAATATATATATATATATATATATATATATATATAATAAGCACTACGAAAGTCAAGAAATGTAAAATTATATAAAAGTAAATTGCAATTTTATTTAGCCTTTAGTAATATAGTCAAGTAAAGTCACTAAATTTGATTTCTCTTTCCAGATAATATGTACCAAAAACACAGATTTTTACATCAAATAACTTTTATATTAGATTATATCACAGAAGAATAATTCACGTTTTTTTATTTAAAAATTAACTGATAATTTGAAGAAAGAAAAAAGGAAATTCCCTTTGAAAAATATTTTAATGTTTGAGACATTTTAATCTCATTTTTTTCAAAATAAGAATATCAATACCAATAGCAATTTTTTTAGATGTAATCATATCCATTTCCTTTAATTTATCGCACTTTGTACATTAATATGTTAAAATTTTATTTCTTACTTTATTAAAATAAGAAATCAAAATAAATAATACTTGTCACAAAGCTAAGCATATTCACTTGTCTTTTATTTATTTTTAATGGCTAATGTTTTTTAAATGCATTGTCCTTTTATTTACTCTGTGTAAACTGGAAATTCTCAGAGTTCTATTCCATCATTCAAAAATAATCGCCTTGTTTTGCTGTAGATCATTGATCTATTGTTGATCTATTGTCAAAAATTAATTAAAAATTCTGCTCGATTAGAATCTGTGTTTCGAGATATTTTTTCACCTTCTTGAAATGATATTAGAAATAATATTTTTTCAAATAATAATTTGCAACGCAAATATTTCAGTGATATTAAAGTTCCTATTAAATATTCTCAATTTATTCTTACTTATTTATCATTTCCAATATTAAGGTTCTCTCTTCATACATTTCCTAATCTTAGAGCATATATGTTTGGTATAGTCCTTTAAATGTATCTGACGGAATCATTGTCGGCTTATAATCTAATTTCTTCAAAATATTAAGTAGTTTGTACCATGCATTTATTGGTTAAAGTGTTGATACTAAACAAAAAAGATAAAATATGAGGAAGAATATCAAAATATTTTTCTAAACTAACTATACACTCCTTTGTATCGTAATTTTTACACCTGTTTCAATATTGTTGAATTAACTAAGACAAAAAAGATTCTAGGCATTATTTAATCCAAGGCCTTAATGTCAGATTCAATACTTCCAGTGTCAGTGCACGCAGAAAAACTAAGTATTTGTTACATTTCCTTAAATATTTAATAACGCTCAGCTGAGAGAAATCGTCGCTACTTTTTCATTGTACCACACATTATCCAGAAAGGCAGGTGTTGCAGGAACACGCCCAGAAATATTTGCCTTTTTTTTCTTTCAAATATTTTATTCCGTCGCACTTTCTTTGGGAACTTTTCTTTCATAGTTGTCAAGACAGAGCGTTATGAAAAGATGACCCATCGCCTTTAAATTGCTCGAACAAAGGTTAAAGCTTTTCGATTCAAGCCTTATCTCAATAAATGAAAGATCATGGTTTTTTCTCATTTTGACAGCTAATTTGCGCTTTTTACATAATTTAACTTTCCCTCCATGTGCGTGTTCCAAATAATTTCCACAAAATTTCTAGAAGAAAGTAGTTTTCTTTCACTCAACTTATCTATCAAATTAAAGTAAAAACTTGTATTCAGTTCAGGTTGAAAGAGGTGAAAGTGGTTGAATATATGCCAAGGTTAATTATAAGCACCTTCACAAGTTAAGAAGTTTACACGAACAAGTTTGTCATTAAATTTGACATTAATTTTCATTTTTATTTAATAAGTAAAGCAAATGGATTTTTACATTAAGATGAAAGTAATTCTCTTATTTATTTTATGTAAGTAGAATAGATTATTTTTAAACCTAATTAAATTAATAAACTACCAAGATAAATTAATAAAATGTAAAAAAAAACTGCATAAAATGCATCGTAACTAAGAAGAAAGTATACATATGCCACACTTCACATAAATCAGAATTAAAGATACTAATAATTTAAAATGAATTACATTAAATATGCATGGAGAAATTTACTCACTGAAACATCCTTATAATTTACAGCTCATTTTCATATAAAATAGTTTATTATACTGGAATTTCATTACTTATAAAATACAAATCAGTTTTTTCCAACAGTTCACAATGAGATTTTTATTTTCCTTTCTTTAAAGTCACAATATTAAATTATTATGAATTATTAACTAAATACTTTCAATACAATTTTATTAACCAAACATTATAAATTTAAGATTAGATATTTATGATCAAGAATGCATGGCACTTTGTCAAAATAGTTACTGATATATTTAGTAGTAACTTGTATTATATTTAACTAAAGACATTAAATAGTTTAAATAAGTCGATTTTTATTTATTCAATTTCATGAAAAAAATGTGTTTACAACTGTTGTCCTGAATTTACGAAAGAAGCAAAAATAATCACCATAAAAATCATATAAATCAGTTAAGAACTATAAAAACAATAACTATATAAAATTATTTTGTGAGTTTTATTTTTAAAATTCAAGAAACTTTTGTATAAAGATTAAGAATAATAAAAATAATAAGAAGAAACGTTTGTGTAATGATTTTTATATGATAATTGTGTAGATGGAAAGAAAAATATAATAGACAAAAAATAATTTTTTAAAACTTATCTACATTTCCATATTATAATTGTGCAGAAATAAAGTATTATAGGAAATATACTTCAAATTCTGATCAATTGAAATCAGTATTACCATATTAATAAAAATAAATAAATTTCAAAATAAGTCCCCTATAAGCTTTTGAAATATGTTGATTTTCAAACGCTATAGTTTAATATATATATATATATATATATATATATATATATATATATATATATATATATATACATACATATATATATATATATATATATATATATATATATATATATATATATATATATATACATACATACAGATATATATATACATATATATATATATATACATATATATATATATACATACATATATATACATACATATATATATATATATACATACATACATATATATATATACATACATATATACATACATATATATATATACATACATATATATATATACATACATATATATATACATATATATATATAAACTGTAGTCATTTGAATTTGAAGATTTTTAAAAAAATTTTGACTTCCAGAAGTCAGTGATGTCAGAACTACAGAATTAAAAATGAAATTTAAGAAATTTAAAATAATAGAAGGAAGTGGTATTTAGAAAAAAATTAATTAAAATATCATTATGAAATTTTTAATCTTATAATTATAATCTAAGAAGTCTATTAAAATTGCTTAGTTCCTAATCTATTTCATATTTTTGTACTTATATTTCATTTCTTTTTAAGAGGAACTTATACTTCAAAATGCATTTTTTCGTTATTGTAAATAAATTGTGATAACATATTGTGATCTTTAAAGTTTCCACGAAGAAACCTCAACTCAATATAGAATCATGTTTCTTTGTTTTAAATTTTGTGATGCATACAATTTCAATTAAAATTTTTGAATGAATAAAAAAGTATTCATAATTTAAGTTATCCAGCACATATTATCTTCTTTGATTTTCATATATATTTTAAATAAATTTTCTTAACATCATATGTTATGTAAAATGCGGGATTCATTTTTTAATATTATCAATTCCTTTAATCATTCTCCTTAGTATTTTAAGCATTGTTTTCAGAAAGAAAATGTTATTTTCAAATGAGAATAACTTGAATGAAATGAGAATTTTAAAAAAAAATTAATTTAACAGTACATATGAATACATTTTAAATTTTAAATTTGAAATACTGTTACGAATAAAACATCCTTAAGTGCTTGTAATAATTATCAGTGAGATTATTTCACTTTTGTAGTGATTTAATATTCATTTAACTAAATAAAACTGATTAAGATTGTATATTGTCTTAAAAAGGGCAATGCTAACATTGCTAGAAATAATTAATAATATAGCGAACTAATTAATATCTCGTGCTGATTAAAATAATCATTCAGTAGAATAAAATCAATTAAGAGAATAAATAAACTATCTCCACGCAAATTTATGAACAATTATTTATTGATATTTTATCTAATGGTAAAATGAATGCAGGGTTATACTGATAAATTTTCCTTTTATTTATCAATAATCAACCCTCATTGCTTACTGACATAATTACTTTTGTATTTTGCCTTCTCACAGCTTTTTTATATTCCCACATGATGCAAAAATATATGTTTTTACTTGTTCAAGTTTTATGTCTAATTGATGGGGTGTAATGTAAATCCTAAATCTGGCGGGTATTTCAATCCTTGTATTATTTCACTGAGTTCAACAGAGCGCTTAAAATTAGTTTTCCATAAAGTTATTTACCAAAGACACAAGATAAAAATTCCTATTTCCGTATTTCCAAATACTCATTAAATCCTGTTAATCGTAATGCTTTTATTATTAGTTCCTCTTTTTCTTTCCGAGTAAAGTATTAAGCACATTGATTTCTTTGAAGAAATATATCAATGGAAAAAGAGGTTACGAACAACTAATAGATTACTAGATAAACACAAAACTTATACAGTAATGTCCACATCAAGGAAAAGTGGAGGAAGTATGCTAAGTTTTGAGCTGGGCTAATTATTGAAAACATCGATTTTGATGGCACTTATCTTTCGGGAGCACGCTTCAGTAAAGGACGAAGCATATGCCCATTCCCAATAAATCTTTTCTTCTGACAATCAAAGGGGCAATAAAATTTAATCAGTTTTATGGAATGCTCACTCTGAGACATCTTGCTCGAGAAAATTTTCCCACTTTTTCGTTCCACTCCCCCTTTTCATTTATATAGATACATGGATATCAATTGATTTTGGGTTTGCTTGCTCTCCTTTTCGATGTTCCTCGTTAGAGCCCTAATGCTGAGTCTGACATCAAGCGAAGGGAAGCGAAATTGAAACGTGATTTTCCACCATTTTTGGTCTGCTCGTTTTTAGTTAAGTGTTTTTTATGAATTGAATCCATATGCATATAAAATTTTTCACAGTAGTTGGAGGCAATGATGTGTTCATTTGAGTTTTACAAGCTGAATTTATTTAATAAATATGTTTCCTATCAATTACATTTCAATTACAATTAAAGTTTTTAGTTAAAAGTTTAAATTTGTATTTAACGTAGAACATTCATAATTACTTTTAAAAATAACATTATTTTTATGCTGTAATAAAATTATGTTTTACCATTCTTCAAATTTTGTAATTAAATAAAAGAAGAAAGATGAATTTCAACAATGGGAAAAATTTTTTAAAATAGTAGTTTGAAAAATATCTTTCAGAGGATTAAATTCACATCACTTCCTTTCAATAAGTTATTACCGCTAACATATATATTAAAGTAGGTTTAATCAAAAAACACAAAAAAATCATCATTTACCTGCCAATGTGACTAATAGTTATTTCATGAGATAAATTTTACAAAAAAAATTATAAAATTATTTGTTTAACTAAATTTAAATATTATAATAATTACTGGAATAAAACTTAGCAATTCATAGTTGTTATTCAGTCATCTGAAGCCTCTAATCGCGTTATGTAAATGTAATAATTAGCAGAAAAGTAAAGATTAAAAGACCACAAGAAAATGGAAAACGTTTATGTTTCTGTTTATCGCACTAGCATTGAAGCCGATATTTCAACATTTTTCCCCCATACAAACTATAAAAGAAAATTATTCCTCTTCATGAGAAATCATATTACTTAATTCCTTTTTGACTTTGTAACTTGGTTATTTAAATACTTCATCATCTTTGATGCATTGTGCATTTTTATGGAACGATTATGGTAGCAAACAATTACAAAATCTCTCCACTCTCGATAACTTTCTTTCTTATTTCTTTGATTCAGTAGCTCAAAAGGTACTGCATCAAATGCTTTTGAAATTTAAATTAACATGTTACTTCTTAATTCTTATCTATTGTAAGCTCCAGATCAATATTTATTTTCTTTCTTAGGGTTACATAAGCAAAGTTTATTCATAATTTTATGTGGAAGAAGTTTAACATAATATTTTAGTTGCTATTGTATAAAAGAATCGTAAAGCACTCATTTTTTAGAACAAAATATATAAAAACTACTCAAAATGTGCGAGGATTTAGAACATCACACACTTCAATAAAAGTTAATATATTAAACTTTTGTTTTTATTAAATAAGTGTTTTCATAGATGAAAAACAACCGATTTTTCACTTGTGAAGGAAAAATAATTTTCATTAAACATTAAAAACAAAAATATATGTAGATGTCTTTTATTAAATAAATATTATGAAGAATATCTACATATCTTATTAACTTAAAATGAATTTAGGAGAAATATCATTAAAAATTAATTATGTAAAATACTTAATTTCGTTTGATTTGTATTAATTATTATTATTTACAAAAATATGTTAGTTATTTATCATAAATTAATTAATATTTAAAATTAAGTATTTAAAATTAATTACTATTTAATAAATAACATCTAAGTTCTTTCGCAAAGCTATGATTTGAGAATAAAATTCAGATAAAATTTTTTATACTTTTATTTAAAGATCATATCAGATGTAAAATTCTAATATTTTACAAATATAAAGAATTTTAAAAATACCTTTCTTTCTAAAAATTGCTGAAGTTAAAAATATTTAAAATATTACTTTAAGTGCATATATAGCATATTTTTCAGTGATAAATTCACCTTTATTTCCATTATAGAAATTATTTAAAAATAGAAAATTACTTCATTTTTCGGCTACAAATCGAGTTAATCCTTCTTTGATATTGAAAAAAAAATAAATAAAAAGAGCGTGATGGATGCATTCAAGGAATATTACAAGAAAATTTCATTTTGAAAAAAGTGTGTGATGAGCTTAAAATCTCTTAAAAAAATTTTATTGTCACCTATTCATAAAATAAAAAGAAGGATTAACAGTGTATTATAAAGTACAAAAGATGCATTCAAAGCAAGACGCTAGATTCTATTTTTGCTAAAATTTTATTAAATAAAAATAAAAATAAAGTTAAAAAGCCCTAATGAATGAAAATGTCTTCCATATAAAGTTATATCAATCATTATACAAAAAAGGCATAATTTCATAGTTGACAGAAAATAAAGATTAAATATATCAAGTTAAGAAATAAAGATTTTACGACTTAATTTTAAATATTTACTTTTATTCTTTGATCTCAAAGAAATATTGCATTTCTTCAAATAACACAAAATCTAATAAAAATCGAAAAACTTTTAAAAAATGAATAATAATATTTCAAAAATTTAAATTAAATGATATTTTTTTATTAAAAAATAATTCTCCAATAATGCAAATAAAATTACATTGTTATTTTTATTAAAAGATCTTATATTATCTTATATTTAAAATAATTTATTGTTATTAAATTATTTTGAAACAACTTTTATTTACAATATAATTTAAAATTTGTGATGCTTTATGCGAAAAAGTGAATTATTTATTCCTTTAAATATCTAAGTTGAATTTTTCCTTTAAACAGCACTTTTTTCTCCAAATTCAATTATAAATAAAACCTATCTTCATTTTACACTATGTACTGTTGTCACGAAGAATATTCTACTCATCAAGAATATGGTTTTTTGCTGAGTTGTCAAAATTTTTAAAAAATCTTTTATTGCCCTTTAGATAAAACTTTGCATAAGGATGCATTAACAAAAGGTTTTCGACAATAAGATTCTCTACAATGCCTAATTCTTAAATGATGCATATTATTCCCGAGTTTCCCTGACAATAGGGACTTTTAAAATCTATGCTTCAAAGAATAGACGTAATGAAAAAGGCAATAACATAATCAAAATATGGCAAAAGGAAACAAATAAATCGATACCCAATCTCAAAGATATGGAAGCGGAAAAGTTGGCTAGATTCTGGGACAATAATAAATTTATAAATATAGAGTAAGAAGTGTTGAAAAGATAACAAAACCAACTGGGAATTAGAGAAAAATGAAATGGAAATATAAAATTTTCTTTACTTCAGTTTTCTTTTTCCGAAAATATAAAGAATGTAGTTGGGAAACATATATGCAGGAAACAAAGAATGCTGTATAGTATTCTAAAGTACAATTCATAATTTACAGAAATTGTGGGCAAAAGTGTATTTATACTTCGATAAAAAAGAAAAACACTGTGTACATATGTCTACAACCGAAGAAACTTTTTATATCTAGTATCATATATATATATGTATATATATATATATATAAATCTGTGTATATATATATATATATATATATATATATATATATATATATATATATATATATATATATATATATATATATATATGTATATATATATATATATATATATATATATATATATATATATATATATATATATATATATATATATATATATATATATATATACATATATATATATATATATATATATATATATATATATATATATATATATATATATATATATATATATATATATATATATATATATATATATATATATATATAAAAATAATAGAATATTTATAAATATATAGAATATATATATATATATATATATATATATATATATATATATATATATATATATATATATATAAGTATTCTATTATTTTAAAATAAAAACTACTTATAACAAGTTGACATTTTTTGATTTTTATATCGCTTATAGTATTGAAAAAATAATGATCAATAAACTGACAAAATTCATTTGATGATACACTTATTAAGCGATAGGTTTCACAAAATGACTTATAAACATCGTGTTAGGAGTGTCTTTTCGTAAGTAAATCCTGAGTTACTTCTATATAAGTTAGTTTAATGATATTCCCTCGTTTTTACGAATAAATATCAAAAAATGTTTAAGTTATATATAAGCTTTTCTAATACGAAATCTCATATTTCTTGCAACGATTATTTTTGAATTACATTTCTCCAATCTTACACAATGTAGCTAATATAATTTGCATTTAAATTAATAATGAACACAGATAAATTATCGCAATGGGATGTATGAGCAGTTTCATTAAAGATATAAAATAGTTAATAATAACTGGAAATTCCTAGACACATTTCTAAAATTCTTAAACACGATAAGCAGTTGAACAATCTGAGCTCAATCATTCAATAATAAATTAGAGCTTATTCATTAATGAGTATAGAACTTAAAGTAGAAATATAAATTATAGGATAAATTAACAGCTTCTAAATTATTATATGAAACTTATTAGATTTTTAAGCTTTTAAAATAATGTAGTAGTTTCTCATTTATTGGAGCTGTATGAGGAAGAGAAACATTTTTAAATTTCGCATGTTATTGACAAATACCTCTCAAATATTAAAGAAAAAAGATTGTAAGAAGGCGTATATTTAATGTTTCAAATAAAATTCTTATCGCACTCTAAAAATAGTCAGGCAGAAACATCTCACATCAAATTTTTTTTATTATTTTATGAACGTTCACAAATTAAAATATAGCTGGTGTAATGTAAAAAAAATAAATTTTAATACTTTATATTGATTATTAAAACGCGGGTCAGGTTATTATTTAAAATATTATAAGTTTATCGACAGTTTGGTATCAAAAATAAAACGAAATATTAAAGGAAGTGAAGTTTGTGATTCATGAAGAATTTGTGATTTTTTTAAAAGCAGCCAAACAAATATTCTGAAGTGTAAGAATAATTTTACGAAATGTTTAACAGCTTATATAAAATAAAATTAGCTTGATAAATTCTGTGTTTTGAAAAAAAGTACTTTTATAGTAATTGATGTTGTTATTTAATGGCAAACTAATATATATGAATTTAATCATTTATTTAATAAAGATATGCAAATCTATCAGAAATTTTAATTCTCAAAGCAAATTCTAAGCTGTAAATAAACATTTTTTAAAATATTAAAAATGCCTTGCAGTTTGGTAACAAACAAGGCCATTTCTGCCTACAATAAGATGTGACAAGAGATAACTGAATAGTCATTAAAGATTATTTGATTTATATTTTGCAATACCGCATTCACCGAAGATTACACCGTGCTCAATGTAGCTAGAATTCAGACTACATGAGATTGTTCTGTAGTAAATAGTAACCACTCCATATACAACCTGGAAAAAAGTCACTTAAATTTGAGTGATTAGTAATTGTTTTAAATTAAAACAAAATCTTATAAGAATTGTTTAAGGGATAAAATTACAAAGCATAAAATTAGTATTTTGGTTAGTGGAGATATTTTATGACGGCGCAATTTCTCTCATAACGAATGTAGATAAGTGCTCGAACAAATTTGAGAATGATTCGATTCGCAACGAATTTTCTTCTTTGAAATTTATTAAAAAATAACTTGGTTTCAGTGATAAAGTTTTAGCAAACAGAAAAATAATTAAAACTGCTCGTATATTGAGATTCGTATACTGATACTCGCATTGAGACAAAGAAGAGAATAGAAATTTACGTTAAAAGTCATTCTTTTCAATATTTTTATTCGATTTATTTATATCTCTAACATATTAGATTGTTATTAGTTTATTTTTACTTTATGTTCCTTATAAAAACTAAATAAATCTGTGAATAATCGTATCAGACAGACAGATAGATTGATGTTGATTTTGTTTTATATGCATCTATGTTTTATGAATACATACATAAATATAACTCCCAATTACATTAAAATGAAAATTCTTATTATTAAATTTGTAATTTTTAAAAAAAATTAAGAAAACACTGATGTTTTTACGAATAGTCTAATCATAAGAATATGTTTTACTTAATATTTTGAGAACTGAGTATTTTTTAACGATTAAGATATCCATATTTTCGTTTTTTAATCTTTTTAAGTATTTGTTGCAAGCAGAAAAATATGCATGAAACTATTTAACATGATTTTAATTTTGAATTTGGCGTCCATATTTTTATGTAAGAACATAAAAAAAATGGTTTTGTTATCTCATAATAAAGGTACAAGAGGCCTACCTTGGCTAAGAATGAAATATTTATAGACTGTAACTCACTTATTATGATAAGTAAAACATTTCATCTTACGATAAAGAAAATGAATTTTACAATTTATTTTTGAAAACTACAAATTTTGATTTGTTATTGAAGTAAAAAATTTACATTTTGTATTTTCATTTAGATTAACTTAAAATTGAATTTTAAAATGAAGTTCTAGGTCTGATTTGTTTGAACGCCATTTTTAAAAACTTTAAACAGTTAAACGTATTAAATTTATTATTATACAGTAAATTATTAATTTTGTTTCTATTTCTGTAGTATTTATGAGACATTAAATCAAGTTTAAATAGTATCCTTAAGGCTATGCATAATTTAACTGTCATATTAAACACATCCAAGATTTTTTATCAACTAAAAAATTACTGTATTTGGCTATTGAGTACTTTTGGTAATATTACATTATATTTTAGCTACAAAAGCATAAATAACATTATTTTCTACACTAAAGAATTACTTTTTAAGCCACACATATCACACATAGTTTTAAATATTTTCACTTCTAATTTCTTTCTTAAAAATTTAATCCAGCATTATTATTTAACAATGTGATATGACGTATGATTCAAATTTCTTGAATTCTGTCATTATTTAAACAAAGAACATTTTTAGCTTCAACTGCATAAAATATGACCGTATTCTGCCAAAAGAAAGAATCATTTTCTATTTAAGGTATTTGTTCTAGTCATCATCTTCACAAATTATTGTGAAATATCTTCAAAAATAAGTGCATTTTTCACATCTAAAACCATTTATTATTCAAAGAGAATATGCCAATGATAATTATTCATCTGTTTGTTTCTCGAAAAGTCTATTTATTCTTTCATTGTTTACATATCTAATCATTTATTACTTAAATATGTTATATGTTTCAGTTATTTAATATAAAGAAGTTTGAAACTTTAACTTAATGTGTGTTTACACTTAATATACTGTAATATGCTCATTCTAAGAAACTCTTTAATTCTGTAAAATGTATACACATATGCAATCATGTATTTATTTATGGGTTACAAAAATGTATTAGAAATAAATTTTTAGTTAAAGAATAGAAATGTATATGTGATTCCGCATATAATGGTTTCCTTAAAATTTTACCTACGCGTGGGAATAAATTAATGCATAAACGATCTAGAAAACGCATTATTAAATTTAACCACAAAAATATAATCTGTTTAAATAACATCAATAGTTTCAATAAATAAACATAGAAGAAAATTTTAGTTAACTTTTAAATTTGATATGAATTCTGCTTTCCTAATTTTAGTGAACCAAATGTTTTTTTTTTTTTTTTTTTTTTTTTACAAACCAAGAGAATTAACAGAAATTTTTCAAGGAAATGAGCCTTTTTGAATAAAAATAAGAACCAAGATTAAATAAACTATTGTTCTTCTATGCATTATTTTTCTACATTTGAGATAAAATATGTTTCAAAGTTCTATGTATTAGAAATTATGAATTAGAATGATTTACTTAAAATATTTTCATAATTGTCATCACCTATTCAGAATGTTAATAATATGACAAATTAGAAATTACATTACATTAAGAACTGCACTTAAAATGTAAGAGAGAGATTGCAGATAAATACTCTTGTTTGTAATAATTTCACTTTGAAAATTATAATATACAGATTATTTACATGTAAAAGGCTTTTAGGTTGCATGATTTCAATGTAATATTTTAATAATATCCTAATACATTACAAAGTTATAGCATTTTCATTTTCTTCTCAGGAAAGAATAATAACTCATATATCATGAATGTAAAAATGAGTTCGTTCTATTTCTAGAAGATATTGAACTCTGAAAAAAAGAAATAATGAAGCTTTTATAATAAGTTAATAACACTATGAATCGTGAGTAAATTATAAATTTGGTATTATTATTCTCAATTTAAAAATTCTATACTTATTAGTTAAGATATAGAATTGGAACACATTCATTTCACTCATTATAAAGATATTTTTATGACATAAATTCTGAATTTTTTTGTATCAGTGTAATAATTTGTTAGTACTATTAATTAACATTCGCTATTTTTAGTTTTAATTTTTCAAATGTGAAAAGAAAATCAAAAAGGGAAAAAGTATGACTTGTGCTAGTTAGTGGTAACGTATGTACAAGAGTGATGAGAATTCTAATGTTTAATCCCATATGACAGGGTTTTCATGTAATTGCATAAATTCTGCAAAAAAAAGAAAAACTGCAAACAATTGTGCTTTTAATATATTTTTGTTATTTTAATTCAGATGTTAATTTAAATTCACAGACATCAAACTCAATCGTAGTTAATACCGATTGGCGTAGGAACTACGCATGGTATTATTTATAGCGTTAAAAGTACATGATGCATTTTTAACAAACCCAACTTACTTTGCTTATAAATAGTGGTAACATAGATTATGACTGCTGGAAAGAAATGTATACCTTATTTTACACTTAAATTGGCATTCAGAAATATATATGTGCTACAAATATTGTTGAAAACAATATCGTGTGTTACAATCATTGTACCATTCAATATCACTTTTTAGTGTAATTTGATATATATAGATGTGGTTATCAAAATCGTCACTAGTGCAAGGTCCAATATTGGACATTTCTGCTCCCTATAATATTTAAAATGATAAAAGCTCTGTGTTAAATGATTAGACAAATTTATATCATGGAATGTATGAAAAATTCAAGAAAATCATACTTAAAATATTAAAATTTAAACAAAATGCATGAAACCAAATGCACGTAAAAGCAAACGAATTTCATCGTGGTTTAAACCCAACTAAGGCTGATAAAATTAAATCTGAGGTATTAAAAAACACTAAACGTAAATCATTGAAATCAGGACACATAATTAAAATGTAATATACTGTATATGGTATAGTACACATGTCGGAAATTGGAGCACTCTGAAACGAGAATAGGTGTTTATATGTAAGCTTAAAATGTCCAATGCGAAGACCTATGTGTTTTTCATCAATTCTCCTCATTTAAGCAACTGGGAATGGAGGAATGCGAGAGGATATATTATATAAATATCTGTTTGTTTGCAAATCCAAAGTTTTCTGCCATTGGGAGGTAATAAAATCTTTGACAATTTATTTAATGCCATAAAATGTATGTGTTTCATGTAAAAAGTCAGTGGCATTTATAACAGCATTATCTGCAAGTTCATTCCCAAAAAGGCGAACGTGACTTGAAAACCAACAAAGCAAGATGTCAATTCTTTTATTCTACTATATATTTAAAATATTAAATATTTCCAAAACAATTGGATGTAATTTGCCACTAAAGCAGTTTAATAGCATGACCACACTCATGTTATCTGTAAAAATAAAGTATTTTCAATGAGAGCTTGATTGGATCGATTCTAGAGCAATTACAATAGCAACAGTTTCGTTTGTGTTAACAGAATATTAATCATGAAGTTTATAGCTGTAAACTGTATTTTCAATATCAATACCACAACCAACATAATCACTGTAGTTTGAGCCATCAGTATATCCAGGGATGAAGGAGAATAATGAGAACGAATGTTTGAAAACACCTGTTGGAAATAAAGGGGATATATGGCTGATTTACTGTATACAGCAAATGGATAAATTACCTTGACAATAGGAGTGTTCCAAGGAGGAAATTTTAGAGTATCTGTAATTTAGATTTGTAAATTGGAGAATTCAGATGAAGACAGGAATGAATTTGGACGCTCATAAAATGGTAATATGTTATGTGGCCGTGCATTATATAACCTTCTTAGAGGGGAACAAAGAACTATAGATCTTAAAGGGTCTTGTGAAACTGATAGCATTTTAAAATAATAATATAGAGACAATTACTTACATCTCTGATCAAGAAGTAATTGGTTTCAAATTACATAAAGGCTATGGAATTTCGAATATTTCAGAATAGATTCGTAAATCTGAGTGACATATAAGGGTTTAATTTTAGCAATACCGATGATCTGGATGACCCATAAATTATGCTGCCTTAGTTAGTTCGAGATAGAATAGCCGATTGATGCACCCGAAGTTACTCACTATGATCTGTAGCTCAAGATGTATTAAAGAGTATTTTAAAAACAGTTAGTAACCTTTCACATCTTTTGCGCAAATCTAAGATATGTGGTAGAAAAGTTAAATTTTTGTCAAACACTCTTTCTAGCCTAAGAAACGATATCTGATTAACTATAGGAATTGTTGTGCCTGATATCTTAATTTCCTGATCAGTAAGACAATTACTTTTAGAAGGATACAAAGTGTATACAAAGAAGGTACAAAATATTACACCAAGCAACAAGATTATTGTCAGACTTTGTAATTGCACTTCAGTCAGTCGCATATTGGAACCCTGGCAGGAAATTTGGAGATATCAGCATAAAATGTTCCATACGCTGATAGTTGTTATACATGAAAAATTTTGCTGATGCAAATATTAAAAACAGTAGCACTTATGACACTTCTTGGAGAAACCTCCTCAGGACATTAAAAATACCAGAGTTTAAAAAATTCTGAATAAAAATGGGTAAATTTCTTCCTATTAAAAATAAAAATGGGTAGAAAATTAATATCATATAAAGTGCGAAGAATTCCATGATGACATAACTTATCATAGGCTTTTTCTATATCAATTAAGATAGACACCAAATGATGTCTCCATACAAAGGCATACCTAAGTTGTGTTTCTAGGTATGCAATATTGTATACAGCGGATCAACATTTCCGGGATCCGTTTTGATAGAGCGATATGTACTTATTGTCTTCAAGTACATAACAAGACTGGCGTTGACCATACGCTCCAATAATTTAGCTCGAAAATTTGTGAGAGCCACTGGATGGTAGTTTCGAGTATTAGATGGAGTTTCCCTAGGTTTCAGTACAGGAATATCAATTTCTTTGTTCCAGAGGCTGGGATAGTCATGTTCTTTCCATATTATGTTGAATAGAACAAGAATTTTTTTTAAAGATTCATGATTAAGATAACAAATCATTTTATACGAGATACCATCTGGTCTCTGACAAGTATTTTTAGTTTGGGACAGTGTTCTTTGTAGTTCCAGCAAAGATAAATTGCAATTATATTTATGCATGAATTTATATCATGAAACTTTATAGGTTTTTCCAGCTTACTCTTTGGTTCTGAGATATTTAGGATCTTAAGAGGCTGAACTAGATGCTCTTGCAAAGCTTTCACCTACAATATTGACAATATCATATTCAAAAGAAACTGTGCCAGGTCCTGTGTGTAATATTGGGATAGAAAAATTCTGATGTAAACCACTGGCTGCTTTAACATTCTTACATAATTCTTTACTGTAAGTGGATAATGTGATAGAGGAAACATATCTTACTTAAGATTTTTTTAACAATTTCGCCGCAATTAATGAGCAAAAGCTTTAGATTTTATGAAATCTATGAGGTTTTCCATGGTAAGACAAATGCAAATAACAGTCTACAACTTTTTTTGTTTCTTGTATGACACTTGGCACTAATGGTTGCACCATGGTGCTTATGACATATTCGTGGAATTGGCGAGAACTTGGGAATAGAGTGTTTTTCGCATCATCTAGAAGTGAATCAGTTATTTTTTGCACAGTATCATTAATATTCTCACTTCTAACTATGCTGTCAGTAATCATAGCTAATTGAGTGTAGTGACGCCAGTCTGTACGATGATAAGCACAAGGAGAGTGGAAGAGTTGAGGTCTACTTATATCAGTTTGGTCTATAATTGTAGGAAAATGATATGATGACTGTTGTATAAATCATTATCAAAATTAAAATTTAATGAAGACAGAATTGATGGAGATCAAATAGCTAAATCTAATGAATGAAAAGTTCGATATGGTTGGTGGAAATAGGTTACTTCTGGAGAATTTAAAAAGCAGATATTGTTAATAAAAATAAACTGTTCAATTATGTGATCACGAGGATTCGTATTATCTCTACCCCTTAAGGTGTTATGACCATTAAAGTTACCAAGCAAAATAAATGGTGTAGGTAGTTCATCCAGTAAATTATTTAAATCGTTTCCATAGATAAAAGCATGTGAAGTTAAAAAAAGATACAAATAATAATCAGAGATTTTGAATGTATGCGTATTGGAACAGCCTGTAATGGTGTGTTAAAGGATTGTAAAGAGATAAAAATGTTACAAGACACAAGAATGTATACACCTCCAGAGATTGTATCATGTTTAACATCTTTCCTCACACAATTATAACCAAGCAATTTTAAACAGTACTGAAATTTCAAGAATGTTTCTTGGATGGCAAATCACATTAGGTTATACAATAATTGTTTTTATATCTTCTATATGAGTGCGAAAGCCTAGCATATTTCAAGAAACAAAGGTTATTTTTAAGCTAAAAACTGAATGCTTTGGTATTGGAGCAAGTCCTCTGGGATTCCAATTTTTTTCTTTTTAATGACTGAATTTTTAAATTATACTTATTCTACTTTTTCTCATGAATTAAAATTACGACGTGTACATTAAATGCATAAAGTATCCATTTTTTAAAAAGTTTTTAAACTAATATTTCATGAAACATTTATACCATAAATTTAAGAAGTAGCATCAGCAGGATAGCAATTTGTCTAAAATAATTTTATCATGCACAGCATTTATATTAATATAATTATAAATACACAAACGTAGTAACTATAAAATAACTTGTAATTGGTTTGATATATTATAAAAGTAATGCAATTAAAGAAATTAGCAAGATTTTCTATTCAAAATTGCAATTCATTTAGTCAATGTGCTTTAGTAAAAGAAGGTATTAAAGTTTGATCAATTCACGAAAACGGACTATAATCACTATAATACATTGGTTAATTTATCTTACATGGTGGGAAATAGAACTGTTGTCTTGCAGAATAAATTTCCTTCCACTAACATCTGCGTAGGAGCTAAGGCAATAGTTCAAAATATTAATCTAAACCAGAAGTGAACTCATGGTTTATCTTGAAGCTATAACAAATTTGTGTATTTACCACGATTAGGCATCAAATTTTACAGTAATTTCCTCAAAGTGTTGATTTCTAATGTTAGAAACTCTATGGAATATATTTTCTAAGGGAACTAATAACTGGGAACAGTAATGTGTCTTGAATTAAATTTTCTCTAAAGTATTCATTCCTCACAGAAATGATAATAAATTATATATTATCATTTGAATGATAAGAGAAATCTGTGTAAAATATTTATTTTAATTAATAAAATTATCCCCACGAATTTTAGTATCTATCAAACATTTTATGTCCAAAAATTGTGCTTTCAATTTCCCTTCAAAATCTTCTTATTTTTCTTTTAATTTTAATTATCTCATACTTACTTAACATATTCTTTAAATAATTTCTACATTCAAATTTTTGCGTTAAAAAAAATTAACTGTTTAAAGTAAATTCTGAGCATTATCTATTTGTTATGAACTACTACTTAGCATTAAAATCTGTTACACATTTATTTGCCGTTCTTTTAAGTGAAAACATAAATTTGTAAGAAATTATAATACTATTAACTGTGAGGTTAAATTAAAATGATTGGTTACCAATTGACATAATGCTACATATGCAAATTAATCCCGTTGTCAAAAGATAATACACTTTGATTTTATAATTGTAGAGCATGTTAATATAGTTTAATACCATATATTTTTAAGTGATTTCATCAATTGATAAAATTTCGACTATAAACAATAACTTATATTTTTGTTAGTCATAAAGAGTTTAAATCAAGGAAAATGTATCAAACTCATCTTAAGACATTATAAAAACAAATCCAGTTAGTTTTTATAATGTCTTAAGAAGAGCTATTAATTTCTTTAGATATCAATAAAGTAAAATAATTATTAGTAAAACAAGAGAAAAATGCTTTTGAAAATTTAAGCTTAACTCTCGAATTTAGAAGCATGGACATACATTTGTATATATAGTCAATTATTTGATTCACTAAAATATGATTTTTTACAGATTAAATCCATCCACTTTTGAGAAAAATATATAGCCCATATACATCACATGATACATCGCATTTGCAATATGATATATAATTCAGAAGTTTAGTTTAAATTTCTTATCAATAAAATTATTTTTCATGTAAAATAATTTTGTATAATATCTTCAAACCCAAGTCATAGTCTAACCATAGGTGCATCCGATTTCCTCTCAAAAATTAAAAAACATACTTTTGGGGAATTAGTTATCAGTAGACAGATATTTGGTAATATTATCACACAGAACATAAGAACATTAAATGATAATCTAGAGTGAATGAACTTTCTACCGTGACAGAGGGCAACTAATAAGCATGGAGTAATGAATAAATTATTGTAGAATACTAAGTTTAAGATGTCCAAAAATGGCTCATGCAATAGTTCAGATTACGTGGCTTCCTCTTAGAAAGAATAAATCGATTGAGCTAGAGCGATATCGATACCAGGAGAAAACACTTAACGAGAAATATTTAAATCTTCCAAAAAGACTATCGGGGTGCTGCAATTTAACATTGCATCCCGTTTTGCTTTTACTTCTAAGGATTTAATTATCGAAAATGATGAGAAAAGGTTATTAAATACTCTGAACGTTTCATTCTTTCTAACAAAGCGTTAAGATTCCAATTTCTTAAGTTGGATAAGGACATTAAAAAATATCTTCGCTCAGAAAGGGGAAGTGCGTATTTACCAAGCGTTTTGTTTGTAATGATACACCGCTCTCATCCCTGTTTGGTTGGAATTAAGAAACAGGTTATTTATCTTCGGTGACTATAATGAGGTCTTTTATCTCTGTTTTGCACTCTGAAATTGAAAGTTTAAATCGCTGAAAGATAAATTGAAAATGTAAAAAACGTTCTGAGATATCTTTTGAAACTTCTTGTTTTGCTTTCAATTGCTTCATATGTATATATATATAACATTCTCAATAGAACTTGATACATAGAAATAATTGCCAATGAAATAGGTGCACATTGTGCATGATATTGCGAAGTCTCTTTAAAGAGGAGATAAACTTCACAAAATATTTGTTAAGAAGACTGTCCCTCAAATTCTTAAGCAAACTGTTAATAATTAAAATTGTTTCACTGATTCGTGATCTATCATTATCACATTACACTTATTTAGTGAAGCTATCAGAAAACATTATTTAATAATTTTATTCATATATGTCTATAGTTTACTTTTAGCTATAAGAATGCCAAATTAATTTTATGTTGATTAAACTTTTAGCGTGCCATTAAAAATTCTCTTATTTTAATTGAGATTTTGATTAACATCCTTATCAACAACGTCTTCAATGAAATAATTGATTAAATAGAGCATACATTAAGTGAAAGTAATAAAGTGGACAGTGATAAGTTGACGGTACAAATAAATATCATTAAGTACGAAGTAAATCATTGGGTTTCTATGTTTTACGCCTTTCTGTTTAATGAAAATCAATGAATAAAATTAATTGAATACACACGTTTATAAGCTTGTGTTAAAATAAAATGTTTAAATGTATAAATTTATTTTAAATAAAATAACAAAACAATAAAAGCATAAAATAAAAATAGTAATTGGGTATAACAAATTTTAATGCTACTGAAAATAATCCATAAAATGTAACATTATTTAATAATATCCATAATTTCGAAATAGTATAAATGCTATGTGAATCACTTTCTTTATAATAAAGTATTACAAGAATTGTTAAATTTACAGTATCTGTTAAAGGTAGATGTTAAGTCTTAAATAAAATTATGGATTGCTAAATAATTACCACTTTAGATAAATATCCTTATTTCGAATTTTATTACTTTATAATATGTATATATGACAGTAACAAACAGCTTACAATAATTTCCCGACAAAAATAGACTTTAATTTTTTTAATAAAAATGATCATAATTATATATAGAAAAAATTTAACATCTTATTTATAAGCAAACTATGAAGTTAATTAAAAATACCAGTTACATAAGCAATTCTGCAAGTTAGAAGAAACAAAGAAACAAGTTTTTTTAATAAATTTTATTTCAGTAAATTGATCCTCTATGGTATATCAACAGTTTGTATAAAATTAATTTTTAAAGGCGCAAAGTAATTATTTGATTTAGATGATAATATATCAATATACATTTGAATATAAATATTATTTTATGCTTATATAAGAATATTAGTGCATAGGCACTCCAAAAAGTTGTTGTAAAAATTAACACCTTTTGAACTTAAACAAAATTAATTTCAGTAACTAACGCAAAAGCTCACATTAATTTTCTAAAAAATAATAACTCAAGATAATACAGTTCGGCAATTTAACGGAATAAGATAACAAAAACTGTCCATTTACTGAACAGCGTTGGGAAACTAATTCTGTAATTCAGATTTCAAACAATTCCAAATCGAAAACCCTAATCAGTGATTTGTTTGCGCAGATTTTCAAATCACCGGGGATATAAAATCCAGATTAAAAAGAATTTCCTTATCTAAAAGAAAAGAAAGTAGATGATTAACAAATATATGCATAAAAGAATAGGAAATTGGATTATTAAATATATAAATAGAAATACAGTAAAATTATATTCTACAAAAGGAAATGTGCTTAGAGGAAATTGAATAATTTTTCAGGAAAAGACTTCGGAATAAGTAATCACACTCAAACCCTTGGGGATCAACGAATCAACTTTTACAGGAAATTGAATCAAACATTATTTTAGGATTACAAAATTGCAATAAAAGAGACATTTTAAATACATAAATAAAATTTTAAAGTGCATTGAATTCGTAATTTTAACAAATTTAGAATATGTTTCTTTAAGAAGATCGAATTGAATTTCTTATGATTTTAAGCTGATTTCGTTTCTTACATAAAATTGATTTTTTGTCTGTGCACACACATACATATATATACTACCAATGTGTACATATATATATATATATATATATATATATTAAAAAATAATATTAATCATATAAGAAAAGAAAACTAACCTTTACAGTTTATGTTGACAAAATAATATCTTTATGTTGTTAACAATATATTGGAAAGAAAATTTCGTCATTCCAAAGAAATCAAAGTTGTTATAAAAATATTTCTGCATTTTAAAACCTTTAACAGATATTTTTCAATAAATTCTATACATTCACTAAGTACTCATGTCCTTTAAATTACTGTTTAGTTTTGCAATACCTTTGAATACTTTATTTATTGCGTATTGGCAGAACAATTTATAAAATCAAAGTATCAAAAATTTTAATGGAATTCTAGTTTAAACCCACCTTAATAAAATAATTTCAAACAAGTAATTTAAAGCATTAACTTGATGTTCTTATATTTTATTTCTGCCTTAGTTATTTCCTATTTTAATATTGAAACTGCATATTTATTAATCAATTTGAAAATATTGACACACTATCTTTGTTAGAAAGTATTTTAAATTTCTGTGAGTTCCAGCTTTTAGTTCATTGCGGTTTGTATTTAATATAAAAATAATTGGAAAACAGGAAATTAAAAAGTTTAACTAAAAAGGTATAGTGTAAAGAATCAAAACTATTGCAATTTAAATGAAAAGTAATGTTTACATATGCAAAAATGTGTTGTAAATTATTAGTTTGTAAGTTATGAAACATTGTAAAATATAAAACAATGTAGATAAACCTGCATTCAATTTTACCCACAGTCCTTATTAACATTATTCGTTTTAGGTAAACGCAAGGAGAAGTCAAGGCTTAATCCACCAAAAACAATCAAAATTGTATATTTTAAATTTACAAATAAATAATACGAATAAAGTAATAAAATTTCTTTTTGGAGCTTCCAGTCCAGAAGAATTTACTTTTAGCTTATTAAAAATTATTTCGTAAAGGTTTTTCGTAAATAATTTTACTTAATTATTTAATAAATACGGTATGGCAAGACATTGATGAGTATATTATCTGAGCAATTATATAATTTTAAACAGTTTTGTCATATATAAAAATAATTTTAATGGAAAATAACTGAAAAGACTTTTGAAAACATTGGATCATATAAGAATGTTTATCTATTTTTTTATACATATTAATAAAGTTAACATTCACTATGTGACAATTTCATTTAAATTTACTTATATATCTTTATGATTACTTAAGAATGCAATAATACTAATAAAGTCAATAAAAATAATTCATAAGCAACTTTGTTTTGGCATTTTCCCAATATTATTCCGTATCAAGAATCAAGAAACGAATACAAAGCAAACATAAATTTTTAAAAATTGAATTAAATAATTTATTTTTTAAAGTGATTAAATGTGCATAAATAATGTTTAATTATATATAATTGAAAATTAAATAATAACCTACGTTATAGCATAATTTGAAAAGTGACTGATTTCTCAATTTATGCAATATGTAGAATTTTGTAGAACTATTTAATGCTGTTTAATGTTATACATCTTTTTTTTTTAATCTCATTTGAATATTTCAGAGAAAGATTTGAAATTATGATAATCATTCTGTACCTATTATTTTTTATCCATAAAATGTAAACTAATTTATATTCGGCTACTTATGGGTAATTATTATTCACAATCATGATCGTCATTTTTCGCATTTATATTCTTAATTTCTTTATTTACATTTATATTGTTATCATCAATCATCACTGAAAGGGCGTTAAAATCATAATGCTTGTTTGAAAAAAATACGTAAAATGTCTGAAAACTCTAAAAATATATAGAAATGTATATTAAATGTAAAGAGTTCTATAAGTTGTTTATAATGAATATCCTGTAAACCAATATTTTTTGTTTTATAAGAAAAATGAAAATATACTTAAAGTTTGGTGTATTTCTAATGCACATAAAGTTGCAACCTACAATTATTGAAATGAATTGAATTGTTATTAAAACCTTAAGGAATTACCCTCCAAATTATTATTAAATACAAATTGAACTAAAGTAATTTATTTTAAATTAGTAATGAATAATTCATTTTATACTACCTTATTGTTTCTCTCATTTTGAATGATTCATTTGTAATTTTTTTTACAGTGATCCTATTTCAAAGTTTCATAATAACGAAAGTAAATTATTCATCTTCAAAATGGCGTCTTAGTACAGGGCTGGGATTGAATTCACTGTTGATTTATTAAAGACGAGACAGTTATGGAAGTGTTGAAAAAAGTATGAATTATATTTGCAAGCTTTATTTATTTATTTTTTTAAGGGTGAGCAAGAGATACTCTGCCAGTCATGCGATAATGGTTGCATCGAAATATTTATTTTAAAGTACAAAAACATCATTTTTCAATTTTAACGGCAGCGGTGACATTTCAAGTGAGATAGAAATGTGTCTTAAGAGAGTGCAGGGAAAAGGTATATATTGACACAGTAAACAAATAGATGGAGCGTTACAAACTAAAAATGCATCAAAGCATTTATGGGAAGTATGTAATCTTATCTTTAAAACGTTCAAGAGCTGTTAAAGATTTATTGTTGTGAAAAATGCTGTTTAGGAAAGACATTTTATTAGATTTTAGTTAAAAAGGTATTAATCTGAATGTAATTATATAAATGATGCATGAAAAATCAAAGAAATATCTAAGGATTTCATTATAATTAGAAAAAGTGCTTTATTAAACCAACATAAGGAAAATAATTATTTGAAAAATTCAAAGAAATGTAATAATGTAATTATTTACACATTCAATGTATTATATTGTGTGTCATTCTATCATTTAAAAAAATTTATGAAAAATTTATAAGTGAAATAAAAGACGTTTATTTTTAATTTTGAAATATTTGTCTTGAATTTTACTTAATACCCTTCTAGCTTTCATTAAGATCAAAATTTGTTGATAATATTATTTCTCAGATTTTTTGATAGGAGATAGTAATATTTTCTTTACGTAAAGTATCATAAGGCTTAAAATCTTTACTTTTTAAAACATACATATACCTCGTTATAATTTAAATTCGTCGTCTTCTCAGAATTAATTGCATTCATTTCTTATACCACATAAATATTAAACCTTGGGGATTTTTTTCACAATAAGGTTATTTAAGCATGAATAACTAATGATACTTAGCGAATTAATACTAGAATCATTATTTTAAAACAATGATGATTCATTTTAAGAAAAACAGTAGAGTTATATAACAGCATATTCAATATATTACTTAAGAACAGTTATTAAATTATTTAAATTAATGTAATTATTCAACATTTGGTGATGTTTTTAATTTTATTAAGTTTTCATAAATTAACAGCAAGCATAAACATTTATTGATCTTATTAATATATAGTGAGACAATCAGATAAATATGCGTAGATTTTCTCTTAAATTGAATCATATTCTAAGTAAGAAATTGATTTACTCTATTGATTATAGTTTTCTCAAGTGTTTAAAAAAACTTGTTATAAATTATTTAAACACAAAAAATTAAGCGATTTTTAAAACTTTCATGTGACTCCTCTCTATTTCTAACAAGGGCATATCTAATGGTCAGATATTTATTATAATTTGAACTTTAAAAATCAACTTAGAAATTTCATTATTTTCTCAATTTAACTGTTCTAACTATTAAAATTATATGTATAAATTAAACATTAGATAATTTGTAATAATGACATTTCACTTAGTAAATACATATTAATCCTTCGTATATGATTTATTGAATGTCTAAGAAGTCACATTTTATTTCTATTTCTGCACTATTAGTCCAATAAATGCATTTTACTCTAAAAATGTGCCAAACAAAAATTGATTTATTTGTGCTTATTAGATTCACAAGCTAAGGTCTTGTACGTCTTCTATGAATAAACATGTAACTTTAAATATTTTTCGAAGAGTAAAATTTTATTTCTGTCACTTGAATATTTTTGTCGTTTAAGATACAAACTTGGTAGAATAAGCACTTGTCATTGCGTTTATAATTGACTTTTCGCTTCCTTAGCCAGATTTATATTGACATATATATTTTTTAAACTTTAAATTTTTTTAAATATCCAAATGATACACATATTTTTTTACTTTATTCAGTTAATTATGCTATAAATAAATTAAATGAAGCTAAATTCAGTCTGTTTGAAGTCTACTAACTTCATATATTTTAAACTACAAATTCCTAAAATAAAGATAACTGTAATATAGTTCTATCGATTTAGACTCACTTTATGATTATACTTACTTTAGTTTTTATTAAATCATAAAGTAAATGTATAAAATAAAAGAAATTTTATATAACATGTGAAAAGTCAGAAAAATAAAATTTATACAGTAGTATAAATTTTCTATCGTATTAACGATAGAAAATTTTAATCACGAATAAACCAAAACGTTTGAGCAAATTTAATTCAGTGACAAATTCATTGTACGTAAATGGGAGTAAAATCAGCTTTCTAAAATTTTATGTATTAACAAAACTTAATGCTTTTTAAAGCGTTGAACAGGAAGTATAAATATATATTATATATATATATATAAATATATATATAATATTTCTTAAACAGTTATCTTAACTATTTTATTTGAAATCTTAGCAAAAAAAAACACTTAATTATCATCGCAATTAAATAACTTTCTTAAAAGTAGTTTAAATTGGAGTCTCTTACAATTAAGCACTTAATGAGCAAAAGAATATTCACATTAATTTAACAATTTGTTATTCTACTGGGTATAAATTCCAATATATTATCATTTCATTATTTATAACTAAATTGACTTTAACATATTTTAAAGGGATTGAATTTAAAAGGATATTATTTTTTAATTTCTAAAGATAGAGTCAGTTTTCAATATTTTTCGAAGTTCACATACAATGTACATTTTTGCAAACAATTCTCATTATATTTAAGGGTAATTTTTCTAAGTCAAAATGATTTAATTAATTTAATTAATTCTGCAATTCAAATGAAAATTTTTAAAACTCGAGAATAATGATAATTTTATAATACCTTTTTTAAATTTAAAAATATAAAATGAATCCTTATTTAAGTAAGTTTTAAATTTTAAGTGAATCTTAAAATGGAAAATTTCAATACTAATATAGCAACTTAAATTAACATTTGTATAAATTACAACGTGGTAAACCGAAATAAAATTTTACCCTTTGTTACACTTGATAAGAAAATGGACGCTCTGTATATATATATATATATATATATATATATATATATATATATATATATATATTTCCTTTGAATTGTAAAGGACTGTTTAGACATGAATTTATTTAATAACAAATTATATCATGTTAAAAATATTGGTCTATAAATTATTTTTTGTTAAGTTAAGTATATTACGTGTTCATTTATTCAAAGAATTGTTAACACAAGCAAATTTTATTGAAAATAGCAAGGAATAAAATTATCATAACCTAGTTGTTGATTTTGGTATTGTAATTAGTTAACTTATTAAAACGTTTTATCTAATAAATGTATAGCAATATTTAATAACTATTAAATATGGGTGTAAAATTCTCTATTTAAATAATTTTAATTTGGCAAATATATATATATTGCGAAGTTAAAAAATTATTTTCATGTCATTAAAGTAAATTACCACTACGTCAAATTTGTGTACTGTTTACAAGTTAATTTAATTTGGATAATTTATAAACAATATCTTTAAATTAAAATTGTTTAGTAAATAAGGTGAAAAATTTTTTAGTCACAAAAATAATTGTCTTCTTTATTAATATCTCTTCTTACCTTAATGTGCTCCATATTTTTCTTACCTTAATGTGCTCCATATTTTTCTTACCTTAATGTGCTCCATTTAATGTGCTCCGCAAATTTTTTAACAATATTTTTTCAAAATATTATTCTTGTGTAAGATTTTACGTTTCCATCTCACATATTTTTAACAAGACCTGGTAACAGATGGACAGAATAAACCCAATTTTTGAATAAAATTGTAAGAAACGTCGGAATAATTTAAATAAAATAAGGGTATTTTATTCACCTGAAAAAGAACAAAAATCACTGATGTAGAATCTTTATATATATCAGAACCCTGAAATCTCTCTGCACAGGACGCTACCGTTTTGAAGCAGAATCAGTATTCCCGTTTTATATCTTATCACATCGACACAAGATACAGAAAAAGGGAAAAGACTACTCGTGCAAGAGATTTCGTGAAGAATATACTAGTAAAAGAGCACGGAAAACAAAAGAACAAAGACAGAAACTACCAAAGAAAGCTAAAGAATGCGAGAATACTCACAGAGTGTGAATGATTGACAAGGGACATGACCAAAAAAGTAGTTTTAAATTGGACATCTTGATAGACGACACCCTATGTCATTTGGTCTAGAAATAGGATTCCTAAAAGAGCATGACAATTGGGCAGGTATAAGAAGAGCAGGAACTGAAGCTTCTCTCCTGCCTTTTCTATAGCTATAAGAAATTGAACTTGGTGTAAGCACGCGCGGAATTCAACAACTTCACTTCACATATTATTTGTGACTGAATAGCTATTTGAAAAATGAAAAATATGTAAAATGAGAGGAATTGATTTTTATGCTAAGGATGAGATTTTCAAAATAAATATAAAATTGTAAATTATCTCTTTCAGAAGAAATTAAAAATTATCACAACAAAAGGAATGTTTAATAATAGAATAGGTAATTATATTCTAATGAATGGCTATTACCAATTGTTTTTATAATTTTACTTTTTCTGTTTATCAGATTTTTTATGAATGGTGATTACAATTAATTGATTTTTTGTGATTAGATTACTCATGCTATTCTTTATTTTCTATAGCAAATTCATATCGACATTTTTTGTAAAATTTTGTAGAAACAAAGTTTAAAAATAGAAATGTTAAAAATATATTCATTCTTTGTCGAAATATAATTTCTATCATTAGTATGTAATTATCTAAAATGTATTGAATAATTAGCATTTAAAACAGCGTAACTATTACAACTTTAAAGAAATAGTATAATTAAATGAAATTTAAATTTTTCTTAACCTGTAAAAAGGACAGTTGATTTGGTAATTACACCTGCTACTGCTAAAAACTACACTTGCTACTGCTAAAAACTTCTTCAGAAAATTTTCACAGACGTTTTTGAATTATATTCGCTAGGATACCACGAGACAGGATGTGATATTTAGGACATATACTGATGTAAGTTTGCATCCCCACCCATTAATATGAGTTAATAAATGGTGAGAAAATTTCCTTTTGTTAGAAAATTTTTTCTGCGTGCTATTAAGGTTATGAGATAAAGAGTTACTTATTATATCAATTAATTTATAGTGTTTATAAATAGAAATATTATTTAGTTAAAAATTATTTATATCTAATACATTTAAATTGTTTGACTTCTTGCCAATAATGCGCTTTGTGAATTTTATTTATGCTTTGAATTCTAATGGAAAGATAAGAGTAAATTGGATAAATTTATTTGTTACTTATGTATTTATTCTAAGACAATTGCCCTCTCATTATGAATCAGATTAATAGAAATAAAAACTTTCAATAACAATATAAAATTATCTTCCCCACTCATTTTAGATTTGCCTATTGTTTTATGATTAATAGGTTATTATTAATCGAAAAATTTAAGATGTTCTTCAACTCTCAATATTTAACTAATACTATGAGAAGATTGCTGTGCATCTTATTACTCTATTTCATTAAATCTTCTTATGCCACGAAGTTAATAAAAGTCTAAATGATGATTTAAAATGGGTGTACAGGCTTAATTTGTAAATATTGTATATATTTATAATAATCATGTGGTTTAGAAATCCAAGGAAACGTTTTTACCTATAAATGATTTCATATTTATTTTCATGAGTTTTAGAATGATAAGCTATTTCAATTTGATAGACAAGTAAGTTGTGTTAACCTTACATTAATATAATTTCATTTGGTTTTAAAATTTTCATGGGGAAAAAACTAAATCTGTTATGGGTTATTGTATTTTTTCTGACACAAATAAGCAATTTAGAGGCCTTTTAATTCACAAAAATATAAATTTTACTCATCTTATTAGCTATCACAAATATCATATTTTGAGATTTAAAACAATTTTTTGTTAAAATAAATAAATAAAATTTAGCAAAACAATTTTTTCAAAATTTAACACAAAATTTCACTACCGTTTAGGTGAAAAATTTCAGTTTTTTAAATAGTGCTTTCTGAAAACAAAAAATAAATATTTATATTTATTTATTTGTTTTCAGAGAGAGAGAGAGAGAGAAAGCACTATAATGAAATAAATATTTATATTATTCTACAAAACACATTTTGAAATGGCTTGCGGTTATTTTCATCAGGAAAATTTCAGTTTGACACACTTGAAATTAACTTAGTTCAATATCATTAATCTAATCTACATCTACAGTTATTAGAAAATTCAACAACAACAGTTATTTAAAATTCAAAATATTATTATTTTACAGTTAGACACAGTAACTTTTTCAGATTTATATCACTTTTAAACCAGATTTTCACAAATTTATGAAAGAAAATTACTTAACTTGAAACCACATACCAAATTCTTTTTTTTATAAATGCATTAACTTACAATAGGTATTATATGTAGCGTAAGATATTAAGGTCTAAATATATTTCTTTAAATAGCAGCTATCATAAAAATAGAAGAAAATTTACTGATTATTGCAAATTTAATTAAATATCAGTGTTTAATTTTATTTCGGAATGTGTTAGAGTTTTAGTGATGTAAAATTATATGTATGTTTAAAAGTCGGCTTAAAATACTCATTAACATTGAGTCATTAGTAAGGAATGCATTCATGAATATTTAAAAAATGTCTAGAATATGCAAATCATATCTAAATGATGGTATTACCTGTTGAAATTGTATAGTGATTACAATTTGAATATGTGTATCCTTTAGTAGTCATTTGGATATTTTTAAGGAATTTATATGTATTGTGGTGCTTATTTTTGATCGTGGTTTTCCGTCTAGAGTTTTCACATAAATGTATATGATTTCAAAATATCAGAACAGATTTTTTTTACTTTATTATAATTTTATCTGAAACGTGAGTTTCTCTACAGTTCTAATATAAAATTTTTTAATGTTTAAAATTCATGAATAATTGCAGTAAAAGATATTTACATACATAGAAAAAAATGCTAAAATAATTTTAATATTTAAACTATTCATTATATATCTATATGCATTCTGTTTACATTTTACTAATTTTATAGAAAAATATATTGATATAGCTCTTAAGAAAAAGAAACTTTTAATTATTTTTTTCATACAATTTTTTTTTGCTGATAGTATTATTAATTCTTAAATCTGCTGTTTATTATAAGCACATAATAAAAAGGAAGTTAAAAATTTTACTGTCGATTATATCTTAAATAGTAAAATAACTCTATAGAAATGATATTAATTCTATACAATACACTCAATAAATTTTAAACATGAATTAAATTATCAGACATGTTTAAACTTTTTTTATCCTATTATTTCTGCAAATTAACTCAGTTTCGAAAAAATATATAGCTACTTTAAGTCCTTTACTCCACTATATAATGCAAAATAAAAAATAAAATAAAATAAGACAAAAAAGAAAAAGGAAAATCAAATTTATCAAGCATATAAAATAAAACATATATATATATATATATATATATATATATATATATATATATATATATATATATATATATATATATATATATATATATTAGAAGTTGAGACTTAAAATAAACACAAATAAATTGCATTAGAATATATTTTTTTGAAATATATCATTCAAGTTAAATCAAAAAAATTATTCTGTATATTCATATATGTCAATATTCTTTTACTGTGGTTATTAAAACAACTTTATTTCTGCCTATGCTTTTTGAATGAAATTGTTCTCCAAAATTAATATTATCTTTTATTTCTAGAACCATATACTTAATAAACAAATCATAATTAAATATTAACTTAACAAAATGAAAGTTTTGAAGTAAAATTCTACAAACTAATTATTCTAGGAAGCTGATTTCTTGTTTAAAAAGATATTTGAATTAAAAAAAATCTGTAGGGTGTTTATTTAGTTTTTTAGTAAGTCTTCATATATTTTACATCTTTTATTCTAAATTTTATATAAAAAATTAACAGCTTTTTTTTGCAAAACATTGCAAGTATTAGTCTTGGTTTCTTCAGTTAAGTTTATAGTTGCATATAGAATTTTGCATTACTGGAGAGTTTAAGTCAAACTTTATTCTTCGTCGCTAAATCGATTAACAGTTATTAATACATTAATTTTTCTCTTAAAATTACATTAATTTTAAACAGATTGTGCTCACCGATTTGTCGTTTTTGTGATATAAAAATAAACGCTTATCAGTTAAGAAAAGAAAAAATACTTCTGTATTTATAAATTTATTTCTGAAGTATGGAACTTTAAGTTGAATTTTATAATCCATGAATAGTTTCATAACATTAACTTATGTTGAAAAATGTCTTTTGTATTTCTCATGAGCGTACTTTTACATAAATATTCTTCCATTTACTATGAAATTTTGTGAAGGCTATATAGAACGTTTCTTTTAGAAATAAAAACATACCATAAGCAATGCTGTTTTAGCTAATTTTAGCGTTTAAATTAATCAATTTTGAGGGTCATATTTTTTAGATAAGAAGAGTCGCATTAGATATTTTTTCCACAGAAATGATTAAAATGTTGCAGAATAAATAATACATCTAAACTAATGTTCAGTCTCTTAGAGTAGTGTCCCATTGTTCCGTGGTAAGGAGTAATAAATATTTACTGAGTAAAATTTTGCTAAGCTTGGAAATGTAGCAAGCTCAGAGTAAAAAGATAAAATAGATGTGAATAAAACATCTGCAGAAAACAATGTACGTGCTTCTAAGGCGTTTAACAAAGATAACAGATAACATTCATCGTGAACTGAGATATAACATCACTGTTTTCTTACTTTTGACAAAGTATAAAAAGTATTTGTATGCAATTTTTATAGCAACACATTTATTTATGCATTTTAAGACTTACGAAAGGCTAATAATATTTTTTTTAATTTATTTTAATAAAATTACTATATTTGAACATTCAAAATAAAATTCACTCGTAGAAATTAATCTTTTCATACTTTGTACAAAAATTTGAGTAAAAGATTATAAAACGTACAGTAGTTATATTTTCAACTTTTAAAAATGATCTCTCTGTTTAAGCAAAATACATATTAAATTTTTTCTCTAGAAGTAAACAATTTAAAGTGGAATATAAAATATTTTAAATTGAAATATTTAATCTTTTAAATCTCAAACTTTTCTCATAAACTGAAATATCTTTTAGTGAGAACAAATTATGTTTACATAAAACTCGTTTTAAATTATTTTGATTAAAAGCAATTTAAATTGTGCAAAACATGAATTTACTTTTTATGCTCTTTTCTTATTTTTGATTATTGAGAAAGAGCGATTATCCACATTAAATTATTAAAAAAATATTTGTAAAATTCATTTAATGTTCATGATTCGAAGATTTCTGCCTGTCAAGATTAAAACTACCATATGCAATAATGTCAGTTAGGACACGTAAGGCTGTAGGTTTATCTTCCAAGTGAAAGGATATTTCTTGGGACTAAACTTGGGGATCTTTAACTGAGTACTACCTTTTAACTATGATAATACACACTTTGAGCCAATCCTCGTATACATATAGTCATCAAATTTCCCGTTTTATCCCGAAAGGTGTGAATGTACGAGGAATGATCAGACTTTATTTAATGCATATGTGTTCACATTTCTAGAAATATTTATGGGAATTACACTATCATTCAATATATTTCAACGGTAATATTTATCCATAATCTAAACAAAATTAAAATTTAAATTAAATTTTTATACTTTTGTTGATTTATTTTATTTTAGTAAACTCTTCCTACATGAAATTGATTTGATTAGAAACATATATACATATAATTGTGTATCTATAATCTAACTTAAATCATAGCTAAAACAAAATATAATAAAACCTAAGTAGGTTCAGAATTGTTCAGTAATCGTTTTAATTTTCGGAAATCGCTTTATTAAAAATGAGCCATATAAAATATTATTCAATAGCTTCCCATACAAAAATTTTTACAACTTCTCTTTTAAGATACTGTTTTAAACATATTTTTTATTATATTATAAAATATATTTATTTACTCATAAGCAAAACTTAAGTATATAAGATTTTGAGAATATAAATATAGAACTGATTCTTTTTTATTTAAATTTAAGTTAAATATAATGGGCAACTTCTATAATTATATCTCTTTGAATTAGAATATCATAATATTTGGAGTTTGAATGATTAACACACAAAATTTATCATTAAGTGCAAATAGTATTAGAAACATTAAAAGTAAACAATTTAAATCCTCTTTTTCGAAATTGAAATGCACATTTTATTAAGTGCTTATTTATTACGTTGCTTTCGATTAAGGCATAACAGACTCTCACTTTTCCTACATGACATGTGGCCTTTCAAAGATTTGTTCCAGTCCTTTAGGGGATTATCGGTAACTCGCAAATAAACGTTTCCCTTTATTAATTTTAACATACAGCGGTCTCTAGAATTTAGAAACGGTCACGTATTTGTAATTAGCGAAAATTCTTTGACAGCGCCTTCCACTCCCTTAACGGCTTTGGTTAATGTCATTCTGTTTGAACAAAGCAACTGACAACAGAAGCCTGCTTAGACTTAAACATCACCTGTAGGAAGAGAGAGCAATTTTAAATTGTGTTCTTTAAAACGTGTATTAAAAGTGAATGTGTTCCTTGGAAGAAATATCAATATACGTATTGCTTGAGAAAAATTTTAATTCCTAAATAAGCAATGCGATTTTCTAGATTTTTCTTGTTGATTATTCCATGAGCTAATTTCAAAACAATGTGAAGCTAATTACTTAATTTTATTTTGTGTGTTTATAAGTAATAAAATTCACAAAATCTTGTTTAGATTGTAAAATTATATACATAAACACACACACATATATATATATATATATAGATAGATAGATATAGATATATATGTATATATATATTAAACAAAAAGATTTCAATAAATTGTAGCTAACTTTAAATTAAATTTTATTAGAAATCCCTTAATTGAAAAACAAGTTTTATTTGATTAGCTATATATTTTTTTTATTTTATAGATGTATAGATTTTACATACATAAAATACGCATATTTGAAAACATCGTGTATTTAAGTATTACAGCTATAAGTAAATAAATATGTATTTTTTAAAATCTCATTAGAGAGGAGAATTCGATATGTAATTCTTATTTTATTTTTATTGATATTTAATATGTTTATCTGTCAGAAGTTATCTCTAAATAATGGCACATGTAGGTATGCAAACTTCCTTCTGTTAACATCAGAATGTGTGTGTGTGCCCAAACTTTATGTTGTAACTTCCATTAACAGGAGCTTTAAGATATGAAATCAGAACGAAGATGTGATGTAAGAACATCTGGAAGTGCAAAGCGTTCTGAAGTGCCTCTTAATCTTTCGCATGTAATATACAATTTTGAACAGTACATGATATTTTGGATTACTTTGTAAAATCCTGATGTATTATTTATTTTACATATTATTTATTTTACATTTGTAGCTTGTCATAAATTTATAGTGTAATAAGCTGTGATGAAATTTATATTTAGGAAAAAACAGTTAATTTCATGTTTTATACTATGAATCAGTATTATACGTTGTTTGTGACAAGCTATCACTACAGATTGCTCTAGTAGAAATTGAGGTCATGAATTACAGTTTTCTTTACAAAAGAGTGTTGTAAACTCTGTAACTTTAAATTCTGCTTAGATCCCATTATTCATAGCCCAAAATAATTTGCAGATATGCTTAATAATTTTTGCGATAGATATCATTCAAGTAAATAAATATTTTCACAGTGAAACTATTAGTTACATTTGCTAAATTCTCTCTCTTCCTAATAGCAGACTTCAATTGCTATTAAAATGTATGCTAAATTAAACTCATTTTAATTCATTTAAAGATATGCAACAATACGTTATTACATGTCAATAAGCATAAAATATTATTTTATTGATTTTGCGTTGTTTTCCATGGGTCTTCATATTCATTTTGTGAACCCTATATTTGAGCAATTAACGGCTCTTTAAGGTTCATCAGATTAAAAATGAGAAATTAATAACATCACAAGTTTTATTAATTACCGAGGGTCTCAAATTGCAAATAGTATTTCTTTACTGTCTGATGGTAACAAGCTTTAAGAAAAAGGTAAAATCAGACTTATCATCCGCTGAGAACAACATTCATCTATCCAAAAATTTAGTGATTGGGACAAAACTATTCATTGCATACGTGTGTGTAACCATATATTTCTTGTTTTTGACTTGGTATGCTGTTTTTTTCCAACACTATTGCTTTATTTATTTAATGGAGAACAAATAATAATTTTAGATATCTAAGGTAAACAAGTAATTTCTTGCAATTTTCACGTTGCCATTGAATGAAGTGAAATAAGTATGCAAATTAGTGCATGACGTAATTGAGACACCAGTCAATAGAGAGTAGGAATATCAATCGTTACAGAAGCAGGTTCATCGCGAAATATCATCAATCGTAATTCGTACAGTAGTTAGAAAAACGGACAAGTCGAAGGAGTTTGCTAGGTTTTGTTTTCTTTACAACTTCAAAGTGGGCTTATTAGCTTCTGCATCATGTCACTGAATATGCGAAACGTTTGGGGATAGTGAATGAACGTACAGCAAGACATTAGTTTCACAAATTCCAATCGAGAGGTTTGTTCTTCTGTGAAGAAACTAGTGTCTGGTGGACTAATTGTCAACTGGTTCATTATGAGCAGCTACCAATGGGCCTAACGGTCATTGAGAACAGTATTCGCAGTGTTTGGAACGTGTGCAACAGGCATTTTAACAAAAAGAAACAGCAATATTTAATCCCACGGATTGTACTGTTCTGGCCGATAACGCGAGGCCTCATATTATGCAGTCGACAAGGAATACCATACAGTGACTTGGTTTGGAGACTTTGTGCTAGTTTCCTTAATCATCTGAACTTGCACCATCATATCACCACCTCTTCCATTCTCTGGACAACCATCTTGGTGGAAAAACATTCACCTGTGAAGCAGACTTGTGTCACGTACTCACGGACTTCTTTGAAAACCTCAACCATTGTGTTTTACCGCAAGGAGGTTGCATAACTGAAGACACTCTGACTAAATGCGCTGGATAACGATGGTGAATACTTTAAGGACTAACAATTAGCTATCCTTTATGCTGGTCATGATTTTTTGGGTCATTAAAAACGACAAAACTTTCTTGTTTACCTTTTATATGGAAAAAAAATGTTGACAATTGAAATAAAACACTGTTTCTTAAATATTATTAATAAAAGAATAAGCGTATAATCCAAGTAACGTTTAATCCAAGTTCTTTGAAAATAAATTTTAAAAATGTTTATTGTAATGTAATGTGAAGTATGTTAATATAATAACTTCTAGCAAAACTCATTGAGTTAGATTCTCAAGCACATTTTAAACATGAATTTATTGGCAAAGTGGCTTATCATAAAGTTTAATCAGAGTGATAAAAATTTTATTCAAATAAGTTTTGCAAAAAAATACCTTTAAAAATGTTAAATTGTTTTTCAAACTAAAAGGATTAAGTACAAAACTAATATAAATCACGAAAACCAAATTGAAATTTTCTAAATTTATATCTAAGATTTTGAGGAAAAAGTATATACGTAATGTTAAAATTATATTTATAGTTCAAAGATCATATGATATAGTTGCAGAAAAGGTAAAAATAGCATTATACTCGCTGATTTTATTTCTTAATCGCATTAGTATAAGTTCTTAATAGCATAAACTGTTTCTTATTTTTGTTCCAATAAGGAGTAAGAACACTGATTATATGCGTTATTAAGCAATGTCTTCTTATTATTTGAGTGAGAAAGTCAACCTAAATCACTTTTACTCTAAATCAAACACTCTTTTATTTAATGTATTTTGCGAAGTCATATTTAGAACTTGAGTAAAATTCCAAGCAAACGTAGCAGCTACTGACTTAGAGTTAGCCAGAGATAATCGCTATCTGTAATTGTATCCTCAGAGTTTTATGAAAACTTTATGTTGCTTTAATGATTTTAAAATCAACAAAAAAGAAATATTATTCAGATAAGCTATTTACAAATAGTTAGTAAGCAGCAGTTAGGGAGCCACTAGAGCCCTGTCATGAGTCTGGTTATAATAAATCCAAATTATCAACACTTCACAAAAGATAATCTATGCTGTCAAAGCCAAGGAATAACTTTTTAATCTAAATAGGGAATTTTCGATGAACTTGTATCTTGAGAATTCTGTGAGTTTTATATCACTTTTTTAATATCAACACACAAGTGATATAACTGATAAAGTGATAGTTTTTTTTTTAGATTAGACTAATTTTAAGATTCACTGATTCAATGATATTCATTTCGCGTTATTTATGGACATACAGCAACAGTATAAAATTTCTTCCAAAAAATATTTTATGGTTATAATTCAACCAGTTTAAAGAGCTGCCGGTATATAAAAAGCAGATTATTAAAAATGGAAGCAATATTTCTAATGTTATTGTCGCAATAATCATTCAACTTCGTTGTAATGCAGTATAAACAGAAAAGGGGGTAATGAAATATTTCACTGGTCCAATTCTTTTCCCCAATCAAAAATTTAATGATATATGATTAAATTTTATTTTTACTTCATACTGAAAGCAGATATCGCAAAGTGTTACTGACGAACATATTTCCAGTGCGAATCTTCATTGTTAGCTCCATATATCTGTCATAGGTGCTACATTCCTCATTAAACAGACTCAGCCAATAAAAGTTTTCGACTTTGATAGATTGCCGCTTTATGTAAGTTAATTAGTCATTGTTCTTTGGCTCCGTATTTTCAGATTAATGTATCTTTAATCATATTCTCCAAAGGGTAAAATTTCACTTTTGTACTTTACATTTACTTTATGTAAATCAAATATATTATTAGAAGTCATTTAGATAATAGAATTATGGTGTTAATATTTCTAATTTACAACATATCAACCTAATGGTAACTAAGCTTATAATACTGGTATTTAAACAAAGTTATATTTATGGATGTATATATGTAGTACATATACACATATATTTATGCACAAACGCATATACATATATGTATATATGCGTACACACAAAAAATAGTATAGAACAAATAAGTAATTAAATAAAGAATGAATGAAAATACAAAAAAATGTGAATGGTAAGAAGTTTGAAATTATTGTGTACTATAAGGGAATCTTACATTAATTCATTTAGATATAAAAGCTTTTGGAATCATTTTGTTTTCTGTGTTACACTTTTTTCATGGATTAAAATTTAAATTTATCTAACTTATTTCAAATTTTTATGTACCAATTTTTAAATCTTAGCTTTAGCCTGTGTTCCAAGATTGCTTATTTATGTATCCATTCCACTTTCTTCAAATATGTTTTTTTTTTAGTTTTGCAGGTTAGGCAATATATTCACTCTGAGAATTTACTGTCGTATTTATCACTATAGTTAATCACTTTACGTTTTCTGTTTTGTATAGTTTTCGGGCTTATATGTAAATTTCGAAATTTCATATATATTATAAATTCGTACTTTATCCGTTCATTTCTAACATGACATGAGAAATCAGTACTATGTATAGACGAAGCAAACTTTTGCCATATAGTGTGCAACTCCTCATGGCCGAATCGATAAATATCAAATGGTTTTCAGTAAAATATCTTCAGATGGCATTTTTCATATCATTCAAATTTTTGTTAATGAAGAAGTGTTGCATTGAACGGAATAAATGAAAATTCATCTGCGCAATACCAGGCTAATATGGTTGGTAAGACAATACGTCCCACCCCAATCAATGAATTTTTTCCAACGTTTTTCTTGCACAGTGCGGTCTTGCATTATCGTGTTACAAAATAAAACCTTTCTTATTGATAATCGCTGGATACTTTTCAATTATTGTTCACTATAAAGGTCTACATTAAGAGTTTCTCCAGGTTTAAGCACTTCAAAATGGATGATTCCTCAAATACCCAACCAAACATACAAGAGCACCTTTTTTGGATGTAAACTTGGCTTAGCATTCCTTCGTGGCGGTTCATTTGGAGAGAGCACATGTCTTTTGCGTTTTGGATTATCATACAGGACCCATTTTCCATCTGTAGTGATCAAGCGATCAAAAAACTTTTCTGTATTGTACCGTTGAAGCAATAAGTTTCATGTCATAAATTACTTAGCTCTGTTTTCTACAGACAAACTATGCGGAACCCAAACACCTTCTCTGTTTGTTTTACCAATCTGTTTCAAATGTTCTTGGATGGTCAACCAAGATTGGTTAAGAGTATTTGACATCTCCTCGATTGTTTGACACTGATTTGCTTCCACTTGCACCCTTAATACGATATTTTCTAAAGTTGTTGCTCTTCTTGATTGATATGAATCGGAAAGATCGAAATCAATGGATCTGAGCTTAGAATACTTATTTTGGCATTACGAACATATAAGGCACTTGGGCAAACATCGCAAATGTTTTTTGATAGCAACTGCTGCATTACTACCATTGTGAAACTCCAAAAGCATGCTATGGTGGATATGAATCTTTTCTGGTATTTGGCTAGCTATTTAGCTCAAAGTGCGGAAAGAAAATTTAAGGCTTAGATTTTCTCATTAAAACAAGTCACTTTAACTTTGAAATTTCTCTGGCATGCCTTTCAACTACGCAACGAAATCATTAACGGTAAAGCAGCATTGGCATGCGCAAAAATAACATTTCTTTTCGGTCCTTCTAATATATATGTGTGGGTGTGCAAGTGTACATTTTAATTTTTTATAAATATAATGTTTAAATTTCCAAAATAAAATTAAATACTATTATCTTTACAAAGTAAAATAACATAGTAAATTTTAGTTACTAGTATCCTTTGTGCAAAATATAACAACAGAATGATAAACTAATCAGTCAATTAATTGAAAATACCAATGAGATCAACCTTTGTCATTTTGTTCGATATTTTCTATTATATTTAACTAAGCACCAGAAATTTACTAATGACATCATTCTGTGTCTCCCATATCTTTGATTATTTCGCTTAATGTTGTGAGGAGAAATTAATTTTTGTGAAGATACAACCTTTTGTTATAGATATTATAGCAGACATTTAAATAAAGAACTGATGTATATGACTTTAACACAGCATTGAAACTATTGAATAACATCCTACTATAATTATTGCTCTAAGGCATTAAAAGCATCATAGTGTGTATAATTTTAAATATCATGTTCAATGAAAAAACAAACATATTTACTTCTTAAAATAAAATTTAATTCAAAGAACTGTGACTTGTAATATATATACATATATATATAGTAATATATATATATATATATATATATATATATATATATATATATATATATATATATATATATATATATATATATATATATATATATATAGACTTTGGGGATAAGACTTCACATATACTTGTAAAAAAGATCTCTTCAAAGCTAGCAATCTATATTCATGTGGTGCACTAAAAATAGATGAATAAAGAATTTTCCCATGTGTGCATGAAGAAAATAGGAAGAAACCTCGTTTCAATTAAAATAAGTATTAAAACCACTTTTTATACAAAACAAACAATGTAGACGAAATTTGCAGAGAATATAAAAGAGTTTGTGTTTCACAAAAATTTAAATACAGATAAAATAATATCTGTTATAGGAACTATTTTAAAATATGATTTTTCACTAATACTTTATTGTGATGAATTTTATTAGACCATTACTACCACGTGTGAACGTTAAAATCAAGATTAAAGTTAAATTCCAATAAAACATGTGAATTTATAAAATATTAAATTTATATTAAAAGAAGTAAAATTATATTTTAATGCTAATTGATTACAAAATGAATTAATGCTTGTTTAGGAGATATTTTACCCAATATTTAATTTATTATGGGTAAAAATAACTGCATGACGTTTCAATGAAATTAAAAAATGTATAAAATGTATTATTTATGTCACACACAACAACAGTTAATAAATTTTGACACTAAAATTTGTAATTTTATATTCTTAAGGATTTCCTAACTTATAATTGCCGGGTGATATAAATTATTGAGAAACTCTGTTAATGCGCAATTTATTTAAATGGTTTTCCATAAAATACCAAGATTATAGTAAGATTGCTGCATAAGATGCTTTTCATCATTGAAACAATATTTTTTTTCTGTTGAAGAAATGATTAAGTTCTCCAGATTACAGTTAATTTCAAATTGCTTACATAGCTCATATTTTATTAAAATTTTAGCTTTATCCTTTAATTAAAACTTAAAAATAATTATAAGGCTCTTATTTTATAAAATTCTGTCTTTAAACCTCAATTATAATTTGTTAATACTTCATTTCTTGGTAACAGTAATTACTTTAATGGACGTTAATTGCTTATAATTTATTCGTTTTTTTTTCAATTTTAAGTTATTTGTTAAATATTGTGTGAGCATTTTCACTTTTAATACATTTGCTATTTAGTAAAATTTTAATTTTACATTTTGTAAGAGAAATTCCATGTAAGTTGCTTAAATAAAAAAAACATATTTCTGTTAAAACCATGATACACATTTAGTATAATGAAGTTAAATGAAATTATAATGCTTCTGACATTTTTGTATTTTAAAGTTTTATGCAAAAAAATAAATCTAAAGTATTTATATGTCAGCTGAAGTGTATGACAATTTAATGCTTATATAATATCAATACATAAGATATTTTAATTAGCGCAAAATATTTTATTATAAGTACAAATGCTGGAAACAGAGAAATCCCTAATTTAACAAAATAATATCATTTTTTTACTTGCAATGTTATTCAAAACGTTTACGTTTCTTCTAGGAAAAGAATTTCTTCAAATAAACATACAAACTCCTTCTTGCATTCAAACAAAAAATAAATATTTGCAGTAAAAAAAAATATGTTGGGTAGGAAACAATAAAATAAAGAACAACAAAGCATTTTCTAACTTCCGGATATATTACTCGCATTAGAAAAAATTGGAAACATTCATTGTTCTCAAGCATTTGGGATATTAGCCAATTTTCTTTTCCTCATTGTCTAGCTTAGTTCAGTTAAATGAAAAAGGTAGCAACAAATCTGTAAACTGCAAAATTTATAATCATTACCTTAAATTTCTTACCTTGCAAAATCAGCTTTAGCATGTGATAACATATGCAGATAGGCAAATTTTGAAATGGAAGTTTTATATCCTTAGCAGTGCTAATTCTTAGCTTTTTACTGCTTAATAAACTTGTCACGAGCTGATACAGATTGAAACTGGATAACTATTGGTTTCTGTTTAGTAGAATTTCTCGTGGGGATTCGATGATAAGAGATTACTTGACAAGCATTTCTAACTTCAAGAGCTTGTAGGATTGAATCAGCAATTTTTCCTATCTAATGTAAAATTAGATTCTGAACTGATTGCCAAAATCAATGGCTTTTTAAAGGAATAAAATACGGTTTATAAAAAATATATAATAAAATAAAAATGAAATTATCATCACACATTCGCTTATGACTTTTATAGAAATTGAATGCTAAGTTCTTTTTCGGAGAAACATATGTATAAAATAAAACACAGATTATGTGAATTTATATATGTATATATATATATATATATATATATATATATATATATATTCTTTATAATTAATTTATACTTCTTAGTTTCAAAATAAATCGGTCAGATAGTATTTTGTCACACACACAATTATTAACAAGGTATTTCATTTCTTTCTTTTTTAATATAAGGTAAGTGAATATATTGAACAGATTTAAAATTAACCAGTTTAAAAGAGAGATAGTTAAATTTTACTTTAATAGTTTTAATTTAAAGACACAGTTTTATCTAAATATTCTCTCCAGAGAGTTTTTTCCAAAATGTGTGTCTAAGCTGTGCTCGTTACATGTGGTGAAAAATAGATCAATCTAGTAAAGGTACATTTACTTTGTTTTAATCTAATGATCAAATCCTTAAAATAGTTATCCCATTAAGAGACAGATGTTCACTATTATGTATGCTTCTTAAACGAAGTCAATAGTCTTAAATTGCTTCAAATGATGGAATACATCTGAAAATCGTAGGTAACACGCATCATCCAAAATGTAAGAAAAATATTATATTCCATTTCCTTCAAAGAAACGAAGAAAAAGCAATAATAATTTCTTACAAATAACATGGTAATGGATGACAGAATTCTCTTGAACAATCATCGGCTAGCACTGTGATGTGAGCCACAGATTTATATTGAGTGACACTTTAAGTCACGCCTTTCGCTAGCGGATTTTGCTTGTGTGAGAAAAGAGCAGCCCCACCCCAAATGGTATTTCACAATTGTAATCAAATGTTCACTTCATATTTCGTGAAGAAAATTGTTAAAATATATGTCTGATAAATAGAAATTCTATTTCCAATTGTATTCGACGCCAATTTTTAGGATCAGTGAGTACTTCTTTAAGATGCTTCTCAATTTACTTTCATTTAGTAAAGTAATTTTTATACATTCAAATACCTAAAAAATCTTTGAAAATCAAATTATTTTATTTGCGATGCAACATTACTATTTTTTAACCAAAATGTTTAACTATAAACATAAACTATCTCATTCATTTATTATATATTTAAAAAGAAATATTTAGATAATATTTTTAAAAAAAATATCGTTACATTTAAATATAACAATGAGTAAATTATAATGACAATAGATTTTTTCATTAATCTTACAAGATTTAGACAATAGATTTCGGACATGTAATCAGACAATGTATTTCAATCATAGAGTCAGGCAAGAGAAGACAATAGATTTCGCACAAATAAACTGCAATATTAATTGTATAAAAGAAGTGACTGATGTTTCTCATAACTGGAGTAGTTACACTTATAAATTCACCTTCATCTATTAACACAACTTCATCATTAGAAATTAACTGAAACTTATTTCAATAATATTAATTTTTGAAATTCTAAATTAAATGAAATGAAAATTTTGTGAAATAAACAATTCCAGTAGATTTTAGTTATCTTCAATCCAAGAACAAGAATGAAATAGTAACTTGGATTTCCTACATAAAAATATATTTGTAAGAATTGAGTTTACATACGGTTAGTAGAAAAATGAGATTGCATTATAATAAATCAACATGATTGGCTGATGCAGTATATGATAAAATTGAAATGATAACTGTCCAAAATGTTGTGCTGTTGAGCAAACCATAAGACAATTGTCTAAGCTAAATATAATAAAGTTTCTTTAATCTCCCTTTTTTTCTCTTTGTATATATATATATATATATATATATATATATATATATATATATATATATATATATATATATATATATATATATATATATATATATATATATATATATATATATATATATATATATATATATATATATATATATATATATATATATATATATATATATATATATATATATATATATATATATATATATAAAGGAAAAGCTGAAATACGGAGTGAATGGCAGAGCAGTAGTCTTATATAAAAAGAAACCAATATGGGCAATTTACAAATATAATATTGCACTGACAATTGATTAAACAAGAAATTTCCTTAAATAGCATGACTATGTATGAAATTCGAGATTTGCATGTTGTTCAGTATGTGAGCCATCTTGCTTTGCTACATACTTCATTCTGATTATCGTGAATTCCGTCGCAAAGTGAAGAGAGTTAAAATGGATGTTTTGAATATGGAGGTGAATATTGTTATTTTGTGTCACAAAATTTTCAAATGTTTCCGGTAAATGTCCTTCAAAAGTCCCCATAACCAGAAATCGAAAGATGTATGATCGCGTGATTGCGGAGACCAAGCTAATGGGAATCATCGACTGATCACCCGTGGGTTCGTAAATGTATAACAACACCATTGTTGGACTTGTTTTTGATGTGATATGGGACTCCATCTTTTATGAGTGAGGTTTCATGAAGACAGCCTTGTTGTTGGAGAACAGAACACGGGCTAAGTCCTTGATAGGTTGCAAAATATGTTCTGATGATGAAAAAAAAAAGCAGAGACCCCACACCATATGGTCACTTTGGTTTCATGTAAGCATCTTGGAGACTAAAAACACACTACATGGGCTTTTTAGTCTCCAAGATGCAAGAATTAAGGTTATTCACATTTCTATTATGGAAAATGTAAGCTTCATTCACCCACAGAATGTTCCAATGTTCCAAGAATCATCAACCACCATTCACTCTAGGAATTATAGTGCAAAGGTTTTATAAGATAGAAATTAAGTTTTATAAAGTTTTAAAAGTTTTATAAGATAGGAATTATAGTGCAAACGTTTTATAAGCCCTTCTAATTGATGAACTAGTTAAATCTTATATGGGTAGAAGTTTAGAATGATATGACTGACTATAGAACAGGACATATCAGGGAGCATGAAATCATCGGTAACACTGATAGTCATGTGGAGCATTATAGTGTGTATTTCGCGACCCCTACAGTAATATCATCTTGGTCGATAATATTGCCCCTTTTTCGTCTTCTCCCCGATAGAACATTTAGTGTGGTATTCGCTCAGATTTCATCATCGTGTCTGCACTAGCACGGTCCGACATCAGTCCACGGCATTGTTCCTTCAGATGACAATGCTCTCTCATAGCTGCCACTGTATTCACACCATCGCAATAATAAAATTTTATTAACTGTGGTCTCTCCACCAACATTTGTATTCTATAAAGCTTATTTGATTGTAGCGTTAATGTCTTCCTTTCATCATAAGTGTAATTTATGTTGCTGCAAAAGGTCAAATAACAGAATCATATACTGGCATTGTTTAAAGCTAATTAAATTATACGCATCATCTAAATTGTCTGTATTCCAAATATGTTTCTGTTTGGACACTAGCAGAAGGGCTTCCATTGCCTTCTGAGTAGTGGAAGTATAATTTCGATACGATAAACCTAGTGTGCATATATATATATATATATATATATATATATATATATATATATATATATATATATATATATATATATATATATATATATATATATATATATATATATATATATATATTTCAATTAAACTTTTAATCACTCATAAATTTATTTAAATGCCGTAAGAAATATTTATTTAAAATAAAATGGAATGAAACTATGAACCTTTGTAAATAATATTATTTATAATATTTATGTCATTTGCATAGCCTACAATGATTAAAATATAGACATGATATGGAATATAACTAAATATTTTTAGTAATAATATAGTCATTGGTAGCAAGACAATTATACTCTTTATTACCAGCAGCAGTATAGTCAATGATTTAATAAATTAAAATAATTATAATAATTATAATAATTATAAATAATTAAAATAATTATAAATATTCTACAAATCTTATCGCTCTTTTTATGAGATTTTATTCCTGTTATTCATCTGAGAACTTTTAATTTAAATTGGTTGTTTTTTTATTATTATTCAAAAATAAAAATACTACTAATATTGTTATTATGATTGTTATTCATCTTCATCTGATTAGAATTCTGTTTTATTCTCTGATTTATTTGAATATTCTATCGAGTAGTACGTCACGACTCTAAGAATTCATAAAGCTGAATGTGCACGTTCCAATAGAATGTATTACGTAATTTATCATACAAAGGACGATATTTACGGCTAGGAAGTATTTCATATCTTGTGAAATATAGCTTTTATTTTACCTTTTGTTAGACATAAATCTACATTGTATTCTAAAAAAATTAAAAAAATATAAAATTCATGTATTCTAATTAATATTTATGAAGAAGAATAAAAAGTTAAATACATTATTCTTCGTATTTTAGATACACATATCGTAATTAATAAATACATACTTCTTAATTTGTTGAGTCTCAATTCAAGAGAATGTAATTTTTTCCAAAAATATTCTTTAAAAATTGGGCTCAAAATTATATTTTGAAATGAAATTCAATCAATCAAGTAATTAGCTTAAAAAAATTTTTATTATTAAATTTTTATTATTTATATTATCATCACATTTTTTTCAACTTTATTTTTAGTTTATTTATTAAATTATAACGTAAATTGTTTATTGAAATATTTCTCTTATTATTTCAGATTTTATACAAGTCCTATGATTGAATTAATTCTTAAGTTGATTATCTGGAGAGTACAGATTTGATAATGTTTGAAATCTTTTCACATTTGACATCAGCAATCACTTTGTAGCTCAGTGTTCAGTAATTATTTTCATTAAAATACAAAAAAGTCACAGAAAATAACATAAACACAACTTATAAACCACATTTGGGTATTAAATTATACAGGACAGATTTCCAAAACAATTTCACAACGCGTTTTTTTACGATAAATTAAATACTTATTCGAAAAAAATGAAGAATTTTTTTTCACTAATTACACGTGTTTGCATGAAAAATGCATTTATTTCTGAATGTATTATGCTCATACAATTTTACTTTAAATTTAAATATTAAATTTAACATATTATTACATTTCAACAATAAAACTTTTTGATGCATCAATTTCATAAAAAACGAAAACACGAGAATATAATAGATTTCAGATTTACTTTTCGTATGCAGCCAAGTGAAGTTTTAAGAAATAATAATTTTTATCCCTGTGTGAGTTTAAAAATAATAATGTTTCATATAACCAAAATTTAATATTCTATAATTTTCAATAAATTTAGAAAGTAGTATTATAAAGCTTTAAAAAATTTTTTTACATTACTTTAGCATCTTTAGTTATGATCATACTTTACTTTCAAAATTTTTATTTCTTTCAAGATATTATATTAAATGTATTCAATTTTTCAATGAAAAAATTTTAATATTTTCCATTAATTTTAGCGTTATTTTCATAGTAATTTTATAATTAACAAGAAATATTAATAATATATAGCTAATTTTAATTAAAATAAATGAATAAATTGAATTATGTACAAAAATTTAAACTCCAAAGGAAAATTATTTTTTAATTCAGAAGTAATGTGTGTGTTTTTTTTACTCTAGTAATAGTAAACATCCTGAATTCCTGTAAGGCTCTACACTCCTTACGATAAATAGAGTATCGTTACTTAAATCTTATATCAATTTGTTTACTAGTTACAAATATAAATTAATAGCTGAATTCCAGAACATTTCAAAAATGGAAATTTTCAAGAACGTTAGTTTCACTTTACATCTTACAGGTTTTCTGTCGTTACATGAATTGAGATACCACTCTTTGTGAATGATTAAACAAAATAAAAATTCATTGAACAGAATTATCATACTTTCAACGCAATAATACTGTCAAAGCATATAATTCATCTATATTATATTATAACTTTCTTCTCATTATATATATATATATATATATATATATATATATATATATATATATATACATACATATAACTTTATAAACATAAATTTATTAATCTTTTCACTCGCCAAGTTTTCTATTTTAATTCAAAACTGTTCAACTAACTTCTAAACGAAAACAATTGACTTTTAGAAACTGATCATTATTCTTTAAACCAAGAATTTGCAGGAACAAAGATGAAGAAAAACTACTCAAGAGGTATTTCATTGATTTTCCTTAAAATTGCTCGATGGCTTCTCTTTAGAAATCAGAATTCAAAAACTCATTTTTTCAAAACTAACTTATTGGGACTTTCGGAACCTTTTAACGAACATTCGTCGGCATAATTAAATTTCATATTTGACTTCGTTTGCTGATATTCAAATGAGAACTGATAAAAGCTTTATAAAAGTGTTTTATATATACACACACATATATATATATGCATATATATCTATTATAAAGAAAAAAAGTGAAGTTTTCTCATGTTTATGAGTTTTATGCCCTAAAGTGAAATATTTCTTTATTAAAAATTTGTAATTCTTCGGATATTTTTAAAAATCTCTGTTTTAAGAAGATTTAAGAATTAATATTAACTAAATTAAAAACAATAATATTCAATATATATATATATACATATATATATATATATATATGCCCTAAAGTTAAATATTTCTTTATTAAAAATTTGTAATTCTTCGGACATTTTTAAAAATCTCTGTTTTAAGAAGATTTAAGAATTAATATTAACTAAATTAAAAACAATAATATTCAATATATATATATATATATATACATATATATATATATATATATATATATATATATATATATATATATATATATATATATATATATATATATATATATATATATATATATATATATATATATATATATATATATATATATATATATATATATATATATAGCAATGAGACATTATGAACCGAAAATGAGCTAAATCATAGAATGATGATAAGTTCGACATAGAAAAGCACTGGCTAATCGATGCGACACAGAGAATTTCTTTCACCATATTGATGTTAATGGGATTTTTGAAGTCTTCTTACCACAAGTGACTTTAGGGTGAGAAGGTTTTTCTTGTCTTTCGCAGTAATCTAACAAGTATTGGATCGAAGCCGACTAAGGTCATTAGTCACAATTTTTTTTGCAAAAGATTAATCACCATTCCAGTGTACTAAGATACAGGATTAAACTTTTTTGTATTCTCAGGATTGCAGCATTGTTTTGAAACTACATTATACCAAATAAAACATAAATTGATATTGGAATAAGAAACTGCTTTTTAAACGTATAAAATGATATAAAAAGAATAATCTTTTATAGCCATAATCGCTTATATATTATTACTGACATTTTTATTCAGAAATATTATTTTTTGTGTGTAATGATTTTTTATTTTTTTAAATATTCTCAACTAGGCAAATTTAACTGAATATAACACAATTATTTAAAGTCTTAAGCATTATAGAGGGATGACACATTTTAATTGTATTTAAATATTTTCAAAATTACAATTTATAGTTTGAGGCGAAAAGGTCTGTCTGTGATACATATCACTTTGCATGAAGTAAAGGCATATTTTTTATTCATTTATTTACATTTCTTATAATATCAATTCTTATGTGAACAAAAGTTACGTTAATAAGCATTAAAATAAACATATATGCATATAAATGTAAATTGCTTTCATGTTTTTAAGGGAATTATGTTGCATATCTTTTACTCTCTGCATTTTGCTTAAAAATGCATTTACAAAACAGGAAATGTATCATTTACAAAATGCTTGTTATTTTCCAGATATTCATTGAATATAAGATTAGTTAAGAAACATAATTATTGAAATTGCATTTCTTTTTTGTTGACGGGAGTTCCTTCTTCCTTAAACTATATTCAAAAATTATTCTATGTCTTTTGAGTGAATTATCACGTATGCTGTGACGGATATGTGTATGTAATAGCCACTTTGCAGTGATCGATGTGTACAATTTCAGAAACGTGGTTTGCACACGCGTCAGTTAATTAGATCTTATTAACACGCAAGTCTTATATGCGCAAAAGTTGTGGCGAGTAATAAATATTTAGGAGAAAACACTGAAGAGATGAATCAGATGAAAATTCATTCACTGCGAGTTGACGGTGGTGCAGTCTTTTCGTTCTAAAATTATTTACTACAAACGTATGCATTTGTTATTCACGAATAGTATTAATTTGTTAAGTATTAATTTGATCATAAAATATCAGGTACGAAAACGACCAAATTTTATATATAATATATATATATATATATATATATATATATATATATATATATATATATATATATATATATATATATATATATATATATATATGAGAGAACATATTATTTATGTATAAAAAACTCTAGAGTTCAGAAATATTGAAAGACTAGAGAAATAATGGTGTCAAACCCTGGGCATTTGTAATAAATAAAATTTTATTTACATAAATAAATTATTTATTTATTTATATTATATATATATATATATATATATATATATATATTTATATATACAATATATGCTTACAAAGTGTTGAAATTTTAGTAAATAAAATTGTAGCATTTCATATATGCTTATTTATCAATGTGTATCATAAATCTCAAATTAGTAGATTTAAAAAAGGCCAATTCAATCAGTTATAAGGAATATGAATTTATTATTTAATTTTGTCTATTTCAGCAAGAAATCTATCTTAAAGAAAAAGATTCACAATTTTTTTTTTAAAATTCGTTTTTAACAATTTTACTATCAGCAATATTTAAAAAAAATGTCGGAGTAATAATAAAGAGTGGAGGTGAAATACTACAATTTCCAAACACTCCAAAAGTGAATTATAAGTATCATGTATACGTAACATTTTTTGCAATACTTACGCAAGAGATTTAACTCAAAGGAAAATGTTAATCTGCAATATATTTTCTGTCATGTTTGAGTTAGGAAGAAAACACAGTTTTACTCCTTGAGAAAACATAAGATAGTATTCTCCATTGATATAAATGTAATATTCTACGTTGATGAAATTAATTAATTGATATCTCATGTGGCTTAAAATTACGTTTGGTAACAGCTAATTTATATTTAATTTTGGAATCCATAAGTTTTATTTTACATTCGAAATATTTATAAATAAAAATGTAGACAGCAATTTTGAATTCTTATATTTTTTTTCCATTTTAGAAAATGTATTCTAATAATACAAATGCAATTTGTTCTTAATAATAATCAGCTAAAGTAATTTTAAATATATCAATGTTTTCATTCTTGTTTCAATATAAATTTAAATATTTAAAGCTCAAGTAATATTCTATGACCCACTTTTATTAAAATTTCCAAACAGTTAATTTAATTTAAGATAATTTAAACCTTTGAGTTCTTTTTTAGATGAAAATTAACTTTAAGATTTATCTAATTATTATTAACTTAATTTATCAGAAATGGCAACACAAAATATTTTACTAATTAATTTAATATGTTAAATAATATAATTTAGGATAAAAAATAAATTGTTTACATTCTTAATGTAATAATAGATTTTAATAATTCCTCAAAATTCAATTCATTAGAAAATAATGTTGTGAATGAATTGTTTTTCTTTCTACCTGTAAAAAATGAATAATTTTATTTGAGCGTATCTCACGATTTGAAAGTTGTATTTAATTGATTCTAATTTTACAAAAGAAATTAAGACACTTAAATTTGTTTTCCATAGATATAACCAAATATTATTTTATAAAAATAATTTCTCTGAATTTTAAAATATTTTATATAGTTTAATTAATGAAATTACCTTTCAGGAATTTATTAAAATGAAGTTCTGTGTTACAAACATACTTAAGGAACAAAATATTCTAAAGTGTGCAAAGAGATTTAGAGGTTTTACATAGATTTCTATTCTATATGGAAAAAAAACATTCTAAGTATATTTGCTGTCTAAGATAATTATTTTTTAAAATGTGATATTTTATCAGAAAATAGTAATGATTGTCAAAGTTTAAGAAATTTAAAATTTCTTTTTCTATAGCTTTTTACAATTATATTATGTATATATATATATATATATATATATATATATATATATATATATATATATATATATATATATATATATATATATATATATATATATATATATATATATATATATATATATATATATATATATATATATATATATATATATATATATATATATATATATGTATGTATGTATGTATGTATGTATGTATGTATGTATGTAATAAGAAAACATAAATAATTAAAAGTATTTAAAAACTTTTTGAATGAATTAAGAGGGCAGTTTTGTTTTTCTTGATGAAGAGTTGTTAATCTTAACAAAATGTTAGAAATATGATGCTGAGAGTGGAAATTTATCTGGACAAGCTTGTTAACGACAATTATTTTTTATTTCAAACTATCGTTAGCAGTAATTCTCAGAGAATGTGAAACACGCAATTACAATATAAAAGGAAGGCACCTTAGGGGGTTATATTTTTCTTCTCCTTGCTGAATATTTCTCAATTACGCTAGTTGATAATAAATATTTTTTTCAATCTTGATCTAGAATAAATATATTTTTTATGGCTCCACCTAATTTAATTGAAGCATAAAAACATCTAATTAAAGATTCAATACATCTTTTTAATATTTTGTCAAAGTAAATTAAAACACGTAATTGGATTGGGATATTACCGTGAACTTGCGCTTTCCTAATTAAATTCATTTGATTGAAGATTATCTTTTGATGAAGAAAAGTTTAAAACTTTGTTACAAAAATATTTATTAATAAATTATGAATATCGATCAGATAGTTTTTTGGCTAGTAATTCTCAGCATATGTCACAATAGGATTGCCATGAATAATCATGCGAGTTTTAAGTAAAAATTCTTAAATTGAGAGCTTGTAGTTGATTATATTTCTGATAACTACGAGGTCATTTCATTACAAAATAATGACATGCATATTTTCACTTTAAGGAAAAGCGATATAATTATGAAGGAATTACAAGCCCATACTTTACAAAAAAACTAAATTTTTTAATTTCCATCTATTATTTTACATTTTTTATACAAAAAATTTCTAACAGTTAGTGGGCATAAGAAAATAATTTCCTTAACCTCTATATAGTTAAAACATTAAAAGCAATTTTTAGAAGTAAAATGCAAAATAAAACATCTGACATTTAGAATATCATAAATAATTCAATTCATGTCTCTGAATTTATCCATCTTGTATATCTATTATTATTTTTTTTTGCTCCTGAAACCGTCTAAAACGTTTGAAATTATCAGCCTTATGTTGAATTTTAAATCAGACAGCTAATATCATACATGCATGATCAAAATTAAAATTTGTTTCAAAATATTTCAAACTCATATGCGAATGCAAGTTAATAAAGCATGAAGTAAATGAGAATCATTTATGAGAGCTGGGACTTCAAGGAATCCTAATTGCGAGATCTTCCGAGCAATGCTTCAAATTAAACGATTTCAAGTTTGATAAAATCTTACGCTCACCAACCTGTAAAATTAGCAAAGTTTTAGATTAAGTTTTGGGTAGATGAATTCATTAAAAATATAAAGAATATTTATTTATAAACCAAAGCACATATAAATTTACATTTACAGATCTACTTAAATGAATATAAGCCTTCAACTCTCTTGCGTAATTAAATTTCATTTTCATTTTTGCACCTTTTACTTCACACATTCTACTTCAATAATTTCGGTATTCTGAAGAAAATCTTTTTCTCTCTTTAAAAATTCTTTTCTGTTATGTGTTTATGTAGTATTAATTTATTTTGCTGACGCATTTGAAAAAAAATGATTATATTTAAATTGTACTATTTTTAAATTATTTTAATATTATCTTATTAATTTTAATAATAAATTTAAGTTTACTTACCATTTAATGTACCTAAAATTGAAATAAACGTTCATGTGTAAATTTTTGAAAAATAAATGGAGGGAACTCTAACTATGCTGAGATTTTCTGAGAAATGTCTCTAGATGATATTGTTAAGAATTATGTTCTCTTTAAAATTGTATTATTTTTCGAAAAAGTAGATTTCTAATTTTCTTTAAATTTTTAACTAATAAATTGAACGATAATTTCAAGAAAGTTAAACTAAAATTAATATATACTTTTTAATCTCTTTCTTCCTTAAAAACATGTTTTTTTTAAAGTTATAAAAAAATATTTTACAATTCTTGAGACAAAATGTTTCATTGAATATTTTACTAAATTCAAATAACTCTATTATAAGATCAAATTATTTTAAAATAATTAAATTACATTTCATTTAAAAATATGATGACAAATTGATTCATACAATTGTAACTAAGAAAATTGAAAATCAATGAATTTATGTCTAAATTTGCAGTACATGTTAAAGCTGCAATTAGATGAATTTTTCATTAATTCAGTAAAAAGTAATGCGTCTGTTGTATGACATTAAAAACACTAATAAGTTTCTTATTCATCTAAGATACTTTGTTAGTCTTTAATAATGAATTTACACAACACAAACATTCAGCACTTTTTTTTTTCATATTTAAGCCAAAAATCAACGAATCTTTTGATCCGGTCGATGAGATGGGAAACATCTCCCTACATGTATTCGAAGAGCTCTCGATTAATTTATCTATTGTTATTGAACAAAAGGCATTATCGAAGAACGCTCCGTGAAGTAGGAAAAAATGACAGGATTTAAAAACTATTTGGTGCCGCATAATAGAACATATTCCTTTAATGAGCTTCTTGAACATCCTTTGATGAATAATGACGACAAATATCTACGAAAGAAAGGCGGGGTTGGATAAAGTTTTTCTGTGTCTCCAGAGAAGCCATGTTTTTCTCTTTTAGAATACGACTATGATGTTTGCGTGAGTGCGTGAGGTATTTGATGCTTTTGCGTGAGGGAGAGGTGTTCTCAAACCTCATGTGCCAGCTGCGTCTAACCAAGAATTATTTCTCCGTAGAAAGAAAGAAGAAATTGGGAAAACATAGAAGATCTCGTATTTATATTTTTAATACGATTTCATTTCACTTTTTAAATCCTACTCTTGCTACTTCAGGCAACAAATCTAGCAGAGAATGGCTTTAAGCATTTCCTCCACTTTTTGTTTCCATCAAATGAAATACCAGCGAGTGTTGCGTCAGTGGGATTTGTGCTTATAGGAATTTACGAATGCCGCTACTTAAAGGTATGAAAGAAAAAGCGATCTCGTTTCTTTCTTTTCTTATGTGCATTTACAAAAGTGTGGAAGGGGCATGATTGGTATAATCCATTCAGATAAAGGCGATAATACTTTTCAAATCAAATTTAAAAAAAATAGTGATGTAAATTTTACTTTTGCAAATGAATTTTTCGTATAAGAAAAGTCTAGTTAAATTTTATGTTTACCACTGTTTGATGCACTTAAAAATAAAATTTTGAAAGAAATGATGAATAATTTTAAAAATTTATTATCAAAAGTATTATAAAATAATGATACTTTCCTTTTTACCACTCTCTTTCTTTGTGTTAATTCTTTTATTTTCTTTATATTAATTATTTTCTTTTATTTTTATTAGTTGCACTTTTAAAAGATTTAATAAACATATTTTATGTTTTGAAAATATATTTTTTATAACTTTCTGATTATTTATGTTAAATTAAATGAATTTTCATTAAAATTAAACATCTTTAAAATGTATCTAAATAATAATTTAAAATAAATATCATAATAAAAAGCATTGAATATCCTGGTGGAAATCATACGAAAATAATTACTGGGTTTTTTTTTTATTTAATGAACATTATAAAAGTTAAAATGCAGTAAACAAATATAAAATTGCTATCATGATCGAAGTAAAACAGCATATCATATTCTCCCTCAAAAACAAAAGATACGTATTATTTAAAAGAAATTTACTTTGATAACATGAAGTTTCGATAATTTTATAAATTTTACTCTTTATTAAAACAATAACTCTAATAGCAACGATCGGCAAAGCTATGTGAATGTCATTTATAGCTGTATTTAAAATATTTCATTAGAAATTTATATCTAAGATAAGAAATAAATAAAAATAATTTAATTTTTAAGTATTTTTAGAATTTTATACATATATATATATATATATATATATATATATATATATACCCACTGGTATTATTCAACGGAAAAGCATGGCATTTTCTATTCTTTCATTGAACTAAGTTAAAAACTCAGCGCAACTTAAAGAATAATTTGTTTATAAATATAAGAGAATTCAAAAGGCCATCTGAATGTTCTAATAATTGTTGTTATTAAGAAAGCATCAACCTATTGAATGAAATGATGCTCAAAACAAAAGTCATTGTTAGGAATCTTATTTTACTTCTTTAGAGTGATTGCATTGTCTTATTGAGTCAATCAATTACAGTTAGTATTCTTTAATTCTCACCAACAGCATGAATAAAACTGCTCCTAACAGACCTTCTGTTATTGAGAGTCTGCATCGTTTCAAGTGTGTTCATCCCCAAAGAAAACTGCTCGCTTTCTTTCTTTAAGTGGTAGCCAGGATGTAACGGGGTTTAAAAAGTGATTAAGGGATTTGGCCAGACTCTTAAGGGAAAGATGGGAAAAGAAGGGATTCCCAAGAGCTTCTTGTCACTAAGGATAGATTCTTTTCAGATGTGTCATTCCAGGAGAATAGATAGACAGGGAACTGCAATCCATTGCTGACGATGACAGAGAGTAGTTAAGTGATTGCATTTTTCTATTCATCCACTTACGTCGCATCTGCAAGTAAGTTTTGAAATCTGACGTAAATAACAAAACTTATATTTCATTCAATTTATAAATAAAGCAAGAAAATGAAGGAATTTCTTCAAATGTGTCTGCTTAATGAAAATTTTGTTTGGATGATACTTTCATTTTAAGGCAAACAATTAATATAACAATATGGTTTGATAAACATGCAAATTTATAATGGTGTATACTTAAAAAAGCATTAAAATTCTGAAATAACTTTAAGAATTTATAACGAAGCTTTATTTATTTTATTGTAAATTATTCGCAAAGTGTGATTTTCATTTTATAACATTAACATTTGAACATACTTATCATAAGAAAAACGTTGAAGACAAATTTTTTAATGAATATGCTAATGCTAAATAAATTTATTAATTTACTTATCTGAAATATTCATAAAAATAAAATTTTTACTCAGTTTTCACTAAATAGCAAAAAATATTCTTATTTTCTTCTAGATAATATACTATAAAATATATGAAAACCCCTATTTAACTTTTTTAAAAGTTGTCTGTATAATGATTATGAACGAATGTATGTTATATAAGTATTCACAAAGGAACTCGATGTAGCCGTATAAATATAGTTTCACTCTATTACACAATATGAACTATTAATATTATAATTTTACAATATATACTATTAAATATAACGAAATACAATATGCAATTATAAAAGAGGTAATTGTATCACGTAAATACGTATATGAGAAAAGTGTCTTATAAAAGTTTTTTAAAGATTTTTTTTTATTCCCTTAAAATAACATCGGATATTATTACGGATATACTATAAAAATATTCAGAAAACATAGTTCAGAGTTAAGGATGAACACGTGGAGTATGCTTTTGAATTTCAAAATTCCCTCTTTCTGTATATGTTTAATAAAAATATATGAAAAGTGATGGTACACACATTACTTAACAACAATATTTAATGATGAACACATTAGTTTCTTTTGTAATAAGCACATGCAAAAGAAATAAGAAAAGTAAAAGTGGTATTGGCAAACTAGAGTCACTTAAGCTAATATCAATACTTGAAATTATTTTTGTAATATACTAGTTTTATATAATATAGTGTCTATTTAAAATATTTTATTAACAAAATATAAACACAATCATATAAGTGAATAATAATACAAAATTAATTATAATTACAAGTAAAACTTTATTATTTTACTACATATTTGTTTCTCAGAGCTATTTTCTCTGTGTCAGTTGTGGAATACTCAGCTCTTTATGTTTTAGTTCACTATCCCATACTTTCAGCTCCATCATCTTATGTTGGTAAATGTAGTTGGTTAGAATCTACCCTGTGAACTGTTAATACTAGCCCCTCTCTGTAAAAAAAGACAGTAAATGGTTTACTTGTTTATTAAGAGACAAACACTTCTGTTTTTCTTTTTCTTGTATAAAATTGGAGAAATTTTTTTCCGAAATTGTAAATCATTATGTGTATGATGCATACTGATTCATTACTAAATTTATTGAGTGGTATCATGAATTAGATTAAGCAATTTAAATGCCTAGGTCTGTAGGCAGAAGTTTCGTTGAATATATTTTAAAGGCTCATTGCCAATCGTGAGAAATTATTGCTCATAGCATAGAAAGGAAGTGGTGTCAGCTGTTTAGCAGTCCCGAACTGATGGAACTGCTTCATTTTGTTTTTACTGAGAAATTCATTAAAATGACTTCTTACGATTCTTTATACTCTCACTAAACTCTATTCGTTTGGTCAATTGAAGTAATTGTCCCCTTCTTTCATCTGGGGAGACAATAGATTTTGATCACCTTTTGACATGCGCGTGTTTGAAGAACTACCATTATTAATCTGACAACTGTGTGGACTAACAGATCTGCTTTATATTGTGTAGTACGTAGATAGCTATGGTCTCTTGACTGTTTCTCGACGTAAGGAAGAAAATTAATTTAAGATTTCTTTATAACTATATGATATATTACGCACGCAATTTAAGTTTAAAGATATTTTAATTCAAGTTTTTAAAACATTTTGAGGGAAATAACTGTAAAGAAAATAACAGAGAAACAATATAATTAAAGAAATACAACAAATTTAATAAATGTAGTTTCATGAAAACTAGCAGTGAATTACAAAATATTTTTTTAAACTTTCTATCTATGATGTACATAAATATTTTTGTAATGCTTCTGAATACAAGTGAATATTTATATGCATATATTATATATTGAAGCTATATATATTATATATGAGTATGTAAATATTATATATACAATCAAAAATTATACAAACTGCAGAAAAGTATTTTTAGAAAGAAAATTATAAATTTACAAATTTATTAATATATTTTCTGCACACAGCATAAAATTAAATATATTATTTTTATTTCAATTCTGAGTTATAAAAATCTATATAAAGGTGTATTTAAAGATTTAATGCATAATTGTAATACTTTTTTAAGCAGAACGCTGTACTTATGATAAGATAAAGAGCTTTATTTTTTCTTGAACTTTTTCATTCTTAAAAGATAAAATATTAAAATGAAAATATAATGCTCACAAACACAGTTTTAATTCTAAAGGACCGAATAATTCACAATTTGCATAAATTTTTATTAATTTTTTTAGTTTTAAAAAATGATAAGCTGTATATTCAGTGATCATTTTTATAACTTACATAAATAATATATTTTACATGTGTTATCTGGTTATGAAAAAAATCATATTTTTAATCTAGTATGTACAAAATTTCTAAACTTTTTAAGAGTATTTCCTAATAAGAAACAAACTTGAAGATAGACGATTTATTTGCATGCTGTTTAAAAGGTATTTTTTATTTAAACATAATTAAAAGAACTGTGTGTGTCTCAAAATATAATATATTTCATTATAAAGTTCACGCATAATTGTAATTTAAATGTATTATTTGTGTAGCCTGTTTCCATTTTATAAGAAGTTCGTGATATTGATTTGAGTTTTAGATAAATATTTACGTCGAACAGAAACTTTTCAATTAATAAATTTTAAAAGAAATATTTGTTAAATTTTAAGTATTGAAATAGATTAATGCTATATTTTACAGATTAAACTTTAGTTATTATAAGTATTAAATTACTTCCTTATTTTTTATGTAAATAATTTAATAATCTAATCAAAGTTTTCTGAATTTATTGGTTCTATTAAGAGTGGAGCATGTTATGTTTACAGTTGCAATCCTGCTTAATACACGTTGCATATATAAATTAAATAATGCATATCAAATAAGAAAAATTCCAGAACGGTTACCTTTGCATATTGGAATAAATAAATTATAAGTAAAATATTTAATTACAATACCCATGAACAATTCTAGTAACTAGCTTCTATTAATTTTAATGTCATGATATTTAACATCTGTTGCCCTCTCATTTATATACATAATGCTCTTTATTTTTAAAAATCATATATTTTAAAAGAATAAGTTTACTTAATTAATATGCTTGGAGTTACAGGATTTGCAAAACAGAATAATATATTCGGCATTATTCTTAAATTAAAATACTTGCATTGAAATTTAGTTTATTTAAATAAATCACTTTTAATTTCTTTATTGTATTTCTCATAATTTAATATTGTTCTTCAATTCATATATTTTAGCCTGCACATTTGGCTTATTCTTTAAGTGAATATAGTAGAATTTATACATAATGTATGTAAACTCATGTATGTTAATGTAATGCATAATGCAAATGTATGAAGCAAAAGTATCTTATTTCAGTATAAACAGATATTTTTCATTATAATTTTATATTATAAATATATTGTCAAAAATAACTGGTTTTACAGAAAAATTTCGTTTATAATTAGTATATATAATTCGGTAATATCTTCAATAATTAGTATACATTAATTAGTAATATATAATGGTTAAAAATAAAAAAGTATTCTTACATTTTATTTAAACTTTTGCCAAATAAAGTTTTTTTTTTGAGTTTTATTGAATTAAATCCTTTTTTCGTTTTGATGAATTCTTTTTACATACACTTACCCTTTCTGTCAGTAAAAATATATCATCAGTATGAGGTACAAAGAATGTGCATATTACAGGGATGGACAATGCACTGAACAATGCAGTTTTCAGATCAAAATCACCAATAGTTGAACAACTCTATTAAGAAAAGTAATAACTTAGTAATTTTTTACAATCGTAGATGAAAATGTATTATGAAGTGCACCAAAATATTGGATAATCTCACCATTTACAGCAGTTAAGTGAGTATATTCGCTGTATAGTGATAGGGTTGGATGGGAGACTTCAAATTGTAATGAACAGGTTTCTACTACGGCAAAAGTTGGATTATAAAGCTATTAAAGTGGCTTCATCAAGCTTTAACCAAAGAATTATTAAGTTTATGGTAGTGAACTGCGAGACTATCTTCAAACATTAACGTCAAGATTAGGATGATCTCGATAAACTCATATCAACTATTATATCGATTAGTAACTGGTTGCCTGTACACATTGTGTCCTTCAGAGTCCTGTCTTCCAATCAACAGCAAAAGTGACTCCACTTGTGATGACTTTGTAGCACAGACTCGTTGATCTTACAGAGGCAATGTGATGTTTTCGGCAGATTTAAGCTTTTGCTTCATAATTTTCAACCAACACCTAAAATTCTTCCTTCAAAGTTGCTACAGATCTTATCCGACTGAAACTGAGAGACGTCACACTGCACGACAAAAAATTTCCTCGTTTTTCATGCTATAATTTAAAATAGTATATGAATTAATCCAAAAGTATTATTTTTTACCCTAACTGAAACTGGTTCTTATTTAACTTCAATGTTTGCAATGTGTTACTTTTTTTAACACATATAAATTTTTATAAAAATTGAAATAATTGTTTTAATCTCTGCTTATTTGTCAATTATATATGTTTAATAAGCATAAACCAATGCTATAAATATAATAAAAAATATTTATTGACATTTTCAATTTTTTTTTTAAAAAAAACACAGCATTTTAGCTTAATTTAAACCACTACCAAATTTTTAAATTTCCAATCTCGTACTTAAAAAAATAACAAGATTCACAAATCATTGATGTTTAATGACATTAGATATTATTTAATTTAAATTTAAAATAGATATACATATATTTAAAAAACTTAAATTTAATTTAGTTTACTCTTTTAGCTTATCATGCTCAGTTTCTAAAATATTTGTAGTAATTATTAAAAGTTATGTAAAATTAGATGAAACATAAATTACAAAATATATAAATAACCGAAATTGCTAATATCTAACCAGAAATACACAGTAAAATATTTTTCTTTATTAGAATTTATTTTAAGTATTTTTTTGATTTGCATGCGCATTTCAATAATTTAAACTGAGCATGCTTAAAGTGATTTACGTTATATATGAATTATTTATAATATTTTACAGATATCAACTAATACTTCTATATTTATTGTTAAAATGTTAACTTAATATTTTTAAATTCCTTTAAAATTGAGAACCATTTGTCAGAAAATGTCATTTTAATCTCACTTTTTTTAAAATTCCATGTTCAATAAAGTTATAAGAAATATTTCTTTTGTTGCATACTATTTAAATATTCTTTTATTATTGCAATGGTATTTTGAAACTAAAATCTAAGATAAATTCCTTTTAATGATTGATTTTATGATAAGTTTTAAAGTTTATATATTCAAGAAGTTAAACTCTGAAGAGTTTTCATTAAAGTTAGATTTTATGCTTCTAAAAGTAATAACGTAATTTCTCGAGGTTTCAAATTTCCTTAAGGAAATTAAATATTATAACCTTAAAATAGATTTTATAAAGCACTAAGGTCTGTGAATTATTTAAAAGAGGTTCGAAGGATCTTTTTCTGTCTTTAGACTCTATGAAATTTCCATTATTAGCTATGTATTTGATTTGAGATGTTAATACATTTCTCTCATTAATCATTTCCAAACATAGATTTAAACTGCTTCTCGAGTTAACTTTATTTATGCTGCTGATATATTATGTGCATTTCTCTTCCATTCAAAAGAAGTAGTAATAAAATGGAAGACAGGTTCGAAAATTTTTATCTCGAAAAATCTATCAAAGGAATTTATGAATTATTAATATTCTAACACTAATATACATTGAAAGAGGTTTAGGAAATTCATTCAAATTACATAATTAAATAAAAAATAAATTATGTTCATAATTCAAATAAATGAATAAGTTTAACCGTTTACTTATAGGATTACTTTAATATGAGAAAAGCATTTTTTTTCACTTTCTGCTATCTGAAATATTTGAAGGAAATAAAAATCTTTCTAACAGAAAGGAGGATATTTTACATCACCATATTGATCAAGACCATAAAAAATTAAAACATATCAACGAATCTGAGCTGTAAAAAAAGGATACCTATATACATTCATTTATAAAAATGTATAAAAAGATAACTAAGTGAAAAGTACTCATTCTGTACCCTAAAGATATTAGATTGATATATTTTTATAGTAACCACGCGCATTGAACTCACCTTAATTGAAAGAGCATTTAACTTTATTTGAGTAATTAATAATAAATAATTTGATGAATAAAGCTTGAAATATTTAAATTCTAAAGCAAAAAATTTTCAAATAACATCCTTTTTAAACTATAGATTCTGGGAATTAATAATAAGGTGTGTACAAGGGAAGTTAACAAAACATTTCTGCATACAGAAAGAAGGGGTCCAACAAATTTCATACACTTTTAAGTGATGATGAGGAAGAATATTTGACCATGAGTACTGAAAATGTGAAGTTTTTGAAAGAAATGTTCAAATTTTACTTAAATAGTTTATGAATAAATTCATATTTACTTCACTAGTCTAAAATGGATTCTGCTGTAATGCAAAAAGATAGAAGTAAAATACAAGAAAATGAATAAAAATTAATTTGGTTGGTAATATGATGCAGTAAAAACTAGCAAATGGGTTCATTTGTGAAACGAAACAACTTCGCACTAAGATGAACACAATATTCAATTTCCATTATCTGTAAGATGACGATACATTGGTGTAGAGTAAAAATATTAATAAAATGACCTTTATGAAGTATGTTAGTATACTCTCACCATCGTATAAAGTTTTCAGCTTTTGATCATGCTTTGGATGGCGTAATCGACTACGTCAGAATCAAAATATCGGTATTTCTATTAATAGAGTTGTATCACATTCTGTGGAAGTGGCTGGAGTTGGGAAGCTTAAAAACAAAACAGGACTAAGGAAATTCCTAAAATTTTCAATGGTCACTACTTTGGACAGAAAAACGACTAATTTATACTTATGATAATTATCTAGAGTCTCTTGCAGTTGTTAAAACTGAAAGTGTTATAATATATATATTATTATTGTCCATTAGCATGAAAATTTTATTTCATGCCTCAGTATACAATCTTACAATGGTACCTAACATTTCGTTTCAGTTACATGCAATAATCAGAGTACCCTGTGTTTTGAAATTTAGTGCAATACAATATTTACACAAAACAAGAAAAAAAAATATCAAGCTTTTAGCAAAGAGATAGCTTTTTTCCTTTCAGATTTCACTCCTACATGCTTCTTCCTCACTTTGAAGGACAAATATATTTATCTGCACATTACTCCTCTCTAAATCAAACAGAATTTGTGTACATATATTAACAATGACTTTTTAATTATACTCTTTTGTATTGAATGGATATAAGAACGCGAATTTGTGTTTCAAGGAAATCTACTCCATTGCTATCTTGGAATTTGCGTACAGAATTTAGAGACACCATTTTATAAATGACAGCAGCAGCAACCATTTACGAGGAATTGTCTATTTCATTCCATTTGGTTTCAAAATTTCCTAAATTTTATAATATATTCAAAGGGGTTACAAGTTTCTGGAAGAGTTTTATACTTCCTCTAAGGATACAGGCTTTCGAAAACTATTGGCTGGTTTGGAATTATTTCCATCCTCGTTTACACTAGTAATAACAGAATGATACACAAAATCTAGTTATGTAAAAAATATTCGCCATTAGTTCTGTTATTGGAAAGCATCGTAAAACACGCTGGATATCAAAATCTTTCATTCGATTTCTAGAAACAATGGAAGAATATTTGTCTTATAATAAGTTTTATTTAAATTCGAAACCTTTTTATCTGCACTTACATGTAACTCCTTGAATTCTAATTATATATTTTTCTGCCAATTTTCATATTTATCTGTATTGTATCACGCTTAATTTTAGCGTAAGATATTTTCTCCATTTATCAGAAATTCATCTTACCCAGAAATTATCAGGAAGGATATTTGTCGCTGCACATTAGACGGCTTAAAGAACGTTTTCGAACATTGTACTCAGAATGAATATTTTTACTTGACTGTTCAACATTGACTACAAATGCAATTGTCACTGAATTTGAGCAAAACACTTGCATACTTCTAAAATATTAAGCAAATTCGTAGGAAGAATGTACAATATAACGAGTTTTTCATAAATATCCGCACTATACTTTCATCTTATCAAATAAGTGTCCATTATTTCGAAAGTTTCTTTGCGTTGAATTGATTTTGAAATAAAATTAGCTTATAAAGGAAATTGAATTTAATTTCCGTGATTTATAATCTGTTTCTCACGTATAATTTTCAAACCAATGAAATATGTTACTACATACATCAATTTGTTTTTCAAAACTTTTTTTATTAATCTAAAACGTCTTTAAATTTTTTATACAGTAATCAGACTCGTAAGAAGTCCAGTTATATAGAAATATGGTTTAAGAAAGTCAAAGTAATTTTTACTCTATATAATCTCGTATTTTAACTGGTTATTTCATCAAATTGTAAATTAGATGAATTAAAATGAAAATAAAGTTCACTAAGTATTTACTTTTCTGTATTTATTTTCACTGGTTGTCGTTGTGGAAAATATTTGAATTCTAACGCTGTTAACTTTGCTTAACATGAATTTAAGAAGCAAATCATTATCTTGGTTTAGTATGAAAATGTAACCCAAAATTAAAAGAAGAAACTATTTAATTTTCTTCTTTGATTTTGGGGGAGTGAAATAATATTTTTTTTCTTTCTTTCTTTTTTTTTTTTTCTTTTTTTTTTTTTTTTTTTAATTTACTAAAGAAACACTGTTGTAATTAATATTCAAAACGATAAAGATAGTTTTCGAGGTGTGTGTTCATGGTGTTCTTTGGTTTATAATGCATGTTAAAAAAATGTTGCTTGATTTTTTTTAATTATTTTTTACGTCTACGTATTAACTAATTATTTGCTTCTTAAAGACGGAAAACTATTCCGGAACTTTCCTCAGAAAAGTAAAAAAAGTAAAGAAACAACTTGTGTTTTTATATCAATTTCATTTATTTACATTATGCAAGATACGTTACTCAGGGACCTTCTGACCTTCTTCAAATCCTGATTACAGAGTTATACTGCTTTAAACAGGCACAGATCCATTGTTTTGCAAGAAAGTACAGAACTACAAGTTGTAAAAAATAGGAAAACATTGCATTTTATTTCTAGTTACAAGTCTTATACATGAGAATTCTTTCCTTAGTTGTCTGATTAATGGTAGCTTCATTTTATTTCTACTTCTTTAAGAAAAATTTTTCTCTAAGAGTAACTTTCATTAAAATCATTCACTTTCAATTAAAACTACAAATACAGTTTTAATTTACATTGAAAATAATAATGCAAAAGTAAACTGTTAGAAATTTCTTGATTTACAAAATTTAAAAACCGTTCTTCTAAAGTAAAACAAATACAGCGATTATCATTAAATAAAATATTGTGCATCTGATTTTAATATATTTGCATAAAAATCGAATAAAATCATTCAATAATGTGTATGACATTATGACTAAAGATATTATTCCTGTCTTATACAATGATAAATGAAATGAGTAATTAAAAATAATTTAAGACTTATAATTCTAATTAGATGAAAATGGCTGTTTTTAATTATTTATAATGATTGATAATTATCTGTCAAGACACTGCAAAGACTAATATGGAAATGAAAAGCTTTTCCTCTGAAATTATAAAGAGATTATAAAAACACCAACATAATTTAATAATGAAATTCAGCTCCAAAGTTTTGATGCGAATTCCAATGTTTTGATTTTGTATTATTTAAATATCGTAATTCGACATTATGATGAAAAAGATAGTTAGAGTTTATTTTATATAATCAAAATTTCATAAAATATATCAACAAATTATATCATTCTCCAGATATTTTCAAAAACAAAGGTTTTAGTGAATTGTAAAATTTTAATTTCTACAAAAAATGTTATGATTGCCCATACTTATTTTACAGTATTTTTTCAAAGATAAAAAACAATTTAAATTTTTTGAATCTAGATTACGAACAATACATGACAGAAAAAAAAATTTTTTTGAGAAGCAGAAAAGTTAATAAATATATTATTTTATAAAATATTATATTTTGACGTTAAATATAATGGTTGATTTTTTTAAATAACACCTTATTTTAAAAAAGGAAAAACTGTCAATAAATTGTTTAAGGCATTAATTATTAAATAATCTAATTTCTGTATTTGCAGGTATGACCAAATAGATAAAAGTATGCAGTATACAAAATTCATAAATAATCATAAAAAATAAAAATTAATATTATAATACTTTTTAGGAGATATTTTTAAATAATATACATTTTTAATTTCAGATTATATGAAAATAGCATATTTTTTCTGAGGTACTAAACAATATTTCAGAATATACAACTGGCATTTCAAATTGGGTATTTAAAATGCCAATAAAATATTTTTATTAAGTGATTCAAATTTTAATTTAATATTTTTTATTTGTTTTTGTTTATTCCTGTAACACTTAGATATGCAATTTTTACACTATTAAATTAACTCATTCAAGAAAAAATATCACTTACGTTAAAGTAAAAAGCTCAGAAAAGAAAAACCAGTATTAAAATATTTATCACTGCATCTCTCTTGGATTTACGAATTAAAGCTTCTGTTTCTTTTCGATTACATAATACCCATTATTTGAATGAGAGTAACATAACAGGGATTTAATTAGAGGAAATTCCTCATTTTAATTACTTTTTGTTCTGAATTACTAAATGGGAGAATTCAGCTCCGAAGTATATTAGAATGTAAAGTATAGAATAAAGGAAGGTAAAGATATTTGTGTTTCATAATCGTTTTCTTCTACATTTCAGTCAAGAAATTTTGAATATTCCTTAAACAGTTTTTTTTTCATTTCTTGTAGCACATAAACAGTGAATTTTGAACAACGCCATGAATAAAAAATTAATGATTGAAAATACATACAAATTATCATCACACAAGGAATAATTTAATATTGTTTATTTACCATTTTTATGGAAATTAAAATAAAGAAATGTATAAGTAAATGAACCGTTTCTTTGACATATATTCCATCTAAAGAAATCATTAAATTTACGAGAATGACTCTTCTAAATAAACTTAGGATATTAAAAATGATTCTACAAGTAAAATTATAACTATTGAAAATTTTATTGAAACATTAAAAGCCTGAGATAAAATATTAAATGCATATAAGACATCTTTATTTAAATAATTACTGAAACTAGAACCACTTAAGTAGTGAGTTCAGGCACTTTTTTTTAAATTTTTTCTGAGAAATATTCAAATCTATAGAGATAAAGACTCAGTCTTTACAAGTTATGGAAAAATTACTTTCTCTTTGGTTGCTTCCAAATAATGGGAAATGAAAAAAATCTTTTACGAATTAATCTTTTCTTAAAAGACAGAATAATTTATTCATAATATTTATAGAAATTAAAAAATATTCTTACGCTTTCTCCCTCAGTATTCTCAGAAATTTAAAATTATTACTTTTGCATGTTCTCTCTTTAAGTAAGTTTGATATACGAAGCTTTATAAAAGCTTATTAAATGTAGGTGAATATAAAGCAGAGCAAAATCCTAACTCCAACTCGAAAATGTTACACGTATTTTTAGAAATTCAGTCTTAATTTGATAATCGTTGCATGCAAACTTTAGTTAATAATGTGTAATAAACATCAATTACAGATATCAGCAAATTAAAGCCTTATTTATAAAGGATATTTCAATAATTTTAAAGTATATAAAATCGTATAAATCAATTTTCTGTTTAATTATATGTATATTCACTAATTATAGCTTAAATTTTAAATGATTACTTGCTTAAAAGTTATTTATAACCATAACTTATAAGCAAGTAATAATTTAAAATTTAAATTATAATTAGTAAATGAGCTTAATTAAATCAATATCTAAGTAAAAATACTTTATATTTTCTATTAGATTAGAAATATTAGTAAATAGTTGTATTATATACTCCAGTTATAAAACACACTTTAATTTAACTAGTTAAGAAGTCAACATTATTTGATATTTTATGCTGTGTATCAATCAGCAATGAAATTTTAATAGAAAATAATACATATTTCAGTAATCTATATAAATTTATAGAATTGGGAAATAGTTTGTAACTTCTTGATTGTGTTACTTCAACTTTTTCATCTATTTTTTTCCAATTGAAATTGTCGAAATTTTATGATACTTTTCCACCCCATAAGATTATATATATTTCATTATTAATAATTAAATTAAAGAAAATTATATACTTCAGCATATGTGATAAGTTTTGCACTGGATTCAAATAAAATCAGCAAATGTTTCCAGATAATAATTAGCAGGTATTATATTTTTCTGAAGAAGTTAGGCTATTTATTGTTCCTAAATGCAACATAATAATGCTTATTTTTATATTTATATACATTTATTATGGCCTCATGGCTATCATTTGTTTCCTAATTAATGGAAATCTTATAACTGCATAAATAAATAAAATATTTATCAGTTTATACAGAAAAATATAAGTTATATATAAATACAAGAGTGTTTGTGCTATAGAAAAGAAGCATAAATATATTTGTATCCAAATTTAAGGTAAAAGGTGCATTAAAGCAAAGTAAACAAATCCATGATAGAAATAAATAAAGATATACATTAAAAATGTTAGTATATATATATATATATATATATGTATATATATATATATATATATATATATATATATATATATATATATATATATATATATATATATATATATATATATATATATATATATATATATATGTGTATATATATATATATATATATATATATATATATATATATATATATATATATATATATATATATATATATATATATATATATATATATATATATATATATATATATATATATATATATATATATATATATATATATATATATATTGTTTGTGCCATGTCCAAAAGAATTTATCGAAGCAAGGAAGTTTATCGATGCATAACACATGTGGAAATATGTTATATTATTGTATTATTAAAGCACAAAATTAAATATGAATATTGTTTACGAATATGGTGGCAAAATATGGTGTTTTATAAGGCAAATTGTTTGTTGCTTATTGGAAACATTTGTAGTCATAAGTATTGTGTTTTGAAATCTTAAATTCTTCCATATCTTTCAGAAATTCACTTCGACATTCATGATAAAAAAAAATTCGCAAACGTATAAATAGATGATAAATAGAGCTCAAGAGTGAAGGAAAAAATGAAACATCTAGTTAAATTTTGATAAAAATCTTTTACTGATAAAAAAGTTACTTCGAAATTGAAAGCACATCACTATCTATATTAACACACTATCTATATTTCCAAAGGCATACCATTCCGGTTTCCTTCTTCGAGATTTAAAGTAAAAAGAATATTCCGCCCACTAATGATATTTGATCTCACAGTAATTTGCCAGCCTTATCACTATATGAAAAAAGCAAGTAAATTAAAATGCCTTGCGTTCATCTAAAACAATAAGAAATGCCTCTTGTAGCACACAAACATATTGTAGCCACAAATTTATTCATATTTTCTCTCTCTTTTTCTCTCTCAATGCAATAGTAATTTGAAAATCAACTCAGACCGATATGTCGAGTAGGTTTACAATGATGAAAATAAAATCCAATCTCATCTTCCGAAATCTCCAAGCTTTAATACTATTGAGCCACTGTAATCGATTTTGGAGTAAAATATTTTTGTCTTTATAAGAAAAAAGTATGAAACTGTATACTGTTTCACCATGAGAAGTAGTATTATGTTGCTCTAAGCAATATATGCAACTCTTAAATTTCAATTTATGTTTTTTTTACACTTTATCTGTTAGAGTTTTCAGTTTTCTTTAAAAACATTTTTACAATTTTTTAGTATATAATTGGCTTTGAGTTTGTTATATGAACTTTAGCCAATGAATTGTGATGAAAAATACTATTATATGCATTTAGAGTGTCAAACACTAAAATACTTAATCTATTTGAAAATAAATAGTAGCTTTTCGTATGGATTCACATGTGGATAAGATGTATCAAGTTAAAATTTTTATCAAGTAAGATCCCTATGGAAACATTTTATAAAAACTTAAATATTATGTTCTTTTAGACTGATTAAGATAATAGTTTAATAAATAAATATATAGAAATATTTACTGATATTATCCTGTCAAATTATTTATTTATCTAATCTGTCACCCGTTAGTTACAATTAAATTGCTTTTTAAGTAGAAACACTCAATTTAGGAAATAATTTTCTCATAGAATCTCTCTGTCCTGTGAAAAACATTTAGTATAAATATTATACAAAATATTCAGTCTATATCTGAAACTAAACAGAAGTGTCTTTGGCATAGAAATTCATTACTTCTTTTGTTCTGAAACAGTTATGTCCGGCAAATTCTGTGGTTGAATAATAAAAGATTTGGAAAATGCTTAACTTCTTATATTGTATAAGTTAAAAAAGGATATATGAGCTAAAGAAGATATGAATTATAAAATAACCAAAAGTATGCTAAAGCGAACTCAATAAAATTATCCAAAAATTATTTCCATACTATTTTTTCTAAAACAAGATTTAAAAATTTGTCAAGAAGTTTTCATTCTAGAATATTTAATGAATTTTTTCTACTTTTTGTAGCTTAAAAAGCAATTCCAATTAAATATAGTTCAAAGAACTTGATTACTGTTTGAAAATTAAATTTTCTAATTCATAACACTGTTCATTTACATATCCAATATTTAAGATAATATGTTATCTTATTTAAATATTCTTTTTGCGGTTTTTAACAAGCGTTTGAGAGAATACAAATTAGAGCCTGTTAAGAATACTCACATAAAGAGACAATTCAAATTAGTTTTATCTTATTTTACGAATTAAAATTATAACAAATATGAATTATGTTTATACTTCTAAATGAAAACATTAACAATTTTCCAAATGTTTGCTGTTAAGTTCATTTAAGTTTGTCAAGTACAGAAGCATTGGAAATATAAAACTAAATTTTCCTTATGTTAGATCTGCATATATATATATATATATATTATATAAATATATATTATATATATATATATATATTATATATATATATATATATTATATATATATATATATATATATATTATATATATATATATATATATATATATATATATATATATTATATAATATATATATATATATATTATATATATATATATATATTATATATATATATATATATATATATATTATATATATATATATATATATATATATATATATATATATATATATATATATATATATATATATATATATATATATATTATATATATATATATATATATATATATATATATATTATATATATATATATATATATATATATATATATATATATATATATATATATATATATATATATATATATATATATTATATATTATATATATATATATATATATATATATACATATATATATATATATATATATATATATATATATATATATATATATATATATATATTCTAAATTACCTCAAATGTCAATTGTTTTATTTACTATTTTCATACTCTATAAGGGAATTTATCAAATTATTTTAAACACATTCAAAATCTTATTCATTTGGATTTTTATTCTGTACTATAAAGAAATACAAATTAAGCATTACAAAAGAATTCTTTTTAGTATTTCGCAACTTGAAATTCAAGGCAACAAAATGTATAATTTGTAAATTTATTTTGTAAGCTTTAAGTGATTAAACACCATGCTTTGTTTCATAATAAATCACATACTAGCATGAAAATTAATAATCATTTCCTTATCTCATAAAACTAGAATTATTAAAAAGGTTTAAAAAACATTTCCATTAAGAGTATTATTATTTTCAAACGCCCTCTCTTTTGTATGCAAATGGTTGGGTACCACAAATTTAAATGCATTCTGTAAATAGTATGTGGTGATGATATACCTACACAAATTTTAATATCATCTTACATTAATTCATTTTAAATTACTATTAAATTTATTTTTCAGAACATATAATTTTTAAATGCTTCAATGATATGCTTTAAATAGTTCGTGAAAAAAAATCCAATCTTGTAAAAAAATACTAAAACGGGAAAATGTTAACAAAATTTTAAATACATATCTGACTGGTACATATTTTTGGATATTGTTATACAAATACAGATGCTTCCTGATTTTTATCAATTTATGTATGATATTGATATGGTATTTTGTACGATTACCATTTAAATTGATTATATTTATTATGATTTGCATTTTAATATAACATATTAAATACAATTTAATAATCATTATTGCATTTAAATGTTTTTTTAATAATATGATGTACATAATTTAGCTTCATATTGGTAAGTCTCACACTGTGTGTCTTTTTCAATATGTTCTCAATATTCTCAATTAGTTATATGAAAATATTAACATTTTTATACATAAAATATTTGTAGAATTTTATGCATCAAAGTTCAAATTTTTACTTTGAAATTTAGGAATAAGCATTTAGAAAAGTTTATTTAAGTGTTTTTTACCTTCTTTTGGTAATTAAACGCATGAGTTTTAAATTTTTATTAAGTTATTAAATAAATGTTATCAAAATTCCTAGCCGGCCAACTTGTCTAGTGGTCAGCGTGCCTGACTACTAGACAGGGAGGTCCTGGGCTCGAATCCTGGTTCAGGCATGGATGTAATTTCTCTCTCTCTATTCGTGTCTTTGCCCATTCGTTGTGTGTGAATGAGGTGTGAACGGTTGCTTACCCTATAAACGGGTCCCTATGGCATGTGTGTGTATTGAAGAAGTCGGACTCCACACCAAATATGGTTCAGTTGGAAAAGTGGAGCAGCGCACTCTAACTTGCCAGCCTGGCTGGCACATGAGAACAACAACAACTTCAAAATTCCTTAAAATATTTGTATAGAAAGCAAAATAATGAAATTATAAAATGCTTACGCAAAACTTTTATGTCTAATTTCTGTTTCATAAGTTTATGAAATATGTGTAAAATCAGAGCACCGAAAGTACATTGAATTCTTATGAGTAATTACATTGCTGAAATTTGATTATAATTACAATGTTCATTTCTATTTAAAAGCTGTTTCCTCTTAATAAAAAGAAGTAACTAATAATATATAGTTCACACATTACCGAATACAAATGCAAAAATAGACTTCTAATATCAGGATTTTTTCCACAAGTATTTTACTTTAGTGTTAATGAAAAATATTAAGCCGTATATAATTAATAAAACTACCCTACATCAATTAGTGCAATAAAATTTTTAATAGAAACTGTTTTATTTGCCTTGTTTAAGTTTTATAAGATACGTAAAGCCCTTTATTTAGCATTTTTTAAACAAAGAGTGTTACTAAGTCCACTACAACCATAGTATTTCTAGTTTTATTCCAAAAGGAAACCCGTGTATCAGTAGAGCATTATATATTTATGAATTAGGAGGGGTAATTAGGTAAGCATTAGTAGATGAACAGATAGGTGTTAAAAATTTTATTGATTGTGTGTACTTTTTTTTATCATATATTTACTTTTAAAATAATTAACAATATTTTTTCGCTAATTCTTCTAGAATGTATGCTATGCAGCCATTACTCAAAACTGGAATTCCTTTCAAGCATTATTCATTTACATTCCGTTTTTTAAGCTCTTCGCTATAATAAAACTTGATTAATTGCTTATAGAGAAAACCGAAATTTGGAGAAACGTGTTTCTTTTCTAATGAGAGTGCAATAAATACTCATTTGAGTTTGTTACACATACAAGAGCTGTGAAAGGTAGAAGCGCAAAAATGTTACAAAATGTTACATTTATAATTATAAATCAATTACCCTTAGTGGAGAATTTTAAACGTCATTTCCATCAATCATAAGTAATTAAACTATCACGTCTTGTCAGTGTGAGCTAATATGTAACGTGGGAATTGTAGCAAATTTAGCGTCTTTTCCTAGCAATCAATTCTCTTTTAATAACCTAGAAATTCGGAGAGGATAAATTGTGCTCATACTCTTCGATGAGTAATACAGACCCCACAAAACTTTCGCTCCAAATCCACGAAGCGATAAATGTATTTATTTAACCTCTAATTAAATGGTTATTTACCCGCAGGTACCTGTTAAAACGTAGTTTCACAGATGCCCCTTTGCAAGTAGCGATAATAATATTCTGCTTTGCTTGCAAAGGGTGTGTTTACGTGGCATTCGCTGGGGAGACATAGTAGCTAATTATCTTCTCAACAGAACTGGAGGTATGTGTTTACAGTTAAAGAGGATGCGATTTAACTAAAGCCAAGCTTAGCAAAATTTGAATCTCCCAAAGCGGTAATATGTCGAATTGCACACACACATTCCGTGTAGCATTCAAAGTCTACTTTGTGTTGGTTTGTCATTCATTAATTTTTATCTTTTTAATTGCGTAATCAGTCCTTATGAACTCTTTCAAATATCCTGTTTTGATCCACAAAGAGGAACTGTTTCAAATTTACCAATCTGCGTTTTTTTTTACTTATTTATATGTAAAAAATGTCTCTTTTGCTCCAAAATCTCAAATTTGTTGCACTTTTATATTTTCTTTTACAGTGTTGCTAATTGATAAATATGTATAGAACAATTATGCACAATAATAAGGGAAAAAGAAGAAACATATTTTCCTTCACAATGACATGCATATGTCTATGAAGATAACAGGTACTTTATATTTTACAAAAAAGCAGAGACATTATTTGACTAAGTTTAAATAATGCAATAAATGGAATCCAAAATAACTTTAACTTTCTATTCTGTCTAAATGGTCTAGGTTTCAGTCTCTGTAGATAAGTTACGAAATCATAATGATTTCTTCTATGGGTTACAAAAATCACGATACGTTAATTTATTATGGGATCCAAAACTTAGACAGCTAATCAACATGATTGTTTTATTAATGTTGTTTTTTTAGGATACATACATACGTATAACGTAAAAAAATTTAAAAATTAATATAAATTAAGTAAGTTCTTATGAATGTAGAGCCGAGCTGGCAGCCGAATGGTTAGCGCTCTTACTTTCGTTTTAACAGTTCGTGGGTTCAAATCCCACCTTGTAGTAGTTCGGAATCCACTTTAAGCCATAGGGGTCCCGATCTAATTAGCCCTCGTGAACATAAAATGACCGTTGAGTGACAAACCAAACCTTATGACTGTGGAAATTGTTTAAATTCACATAATTAAATAATGGTAAATAGTTTAAATTTACATAGATCAATAAATTCAACAAATATAAATACTAATGAATATTTTATGAAACTGTTAGTTTCATCAAACAAGAAAATATTTATTCATATTAATTTAACTGAAGAATTTATAAAAATAGACTCCGGAGAATAAAATACGACATATATCACAACAATGCATCTGACACGATAATTTGAGGATGAATACTAGCTAAAATATTATGTTTGTTATTATGTGAATTTTAATTATTTTAAATTAAGGGATTAAATTAAATTTATTTTATTTTTTTATTAATGTTTTTAAGATAATTATTTAATTTTAAATTCTCCTCGTATTTCTGTTTTTCTTAAAATATTGTGAAATTTCAAAAGTATTGAAAGTATAACTTTTTAACATATTTTAGGTTCGATGAGCAAATTTTTTCTTATGCTGAATGTATTAAATTCTCTTAGGAATATTTTCATGCTATACCAACAACGCTCCACCTCACTGAGCGCAATAGATATTGAAAGTTGTTTGAGAGAGTGACATGAAAGCTTAGGTGAGAATTCGCTGCCTGCAGCCTCTATGCAAAAGAAGGATGGCTTCTTTTATGATATACGGCTGGGTCGGAATCGGTATGGAGACATTTCAAAATCAAATTGTGGAGATCAGAAGAAGAAATGCAACTTTCCCGAATTTCGTCTCTTGCAAAAATATAATCTTCGTATCCTTCAGAAAAAAAAAACTTACCTTAGTCGATTTCAAACTCATATTAACGCGCTCTTAAGATAGGTTTTTTTCACTGTAGGAAAGTTCAAATAAAAAATATATCTGAGAGGAGAGATTTTTATTTTTATTTTCTCCTGAACAATGTTCATCTCTTGAAAATCGATCACTTCTACGGTCTCTGAAATTGTCGTCAAAAAGTGGCTTTAAGGATCCCAATGAAATTCCGGTTAAAAAAATAAATAAGGAAAGATAAAAGTAATAAAAAATCAAAAAAGAACTAAGTGGATGAAAGTGGTTTTTCCTTTTTCCTTTAAAAGAGCAAATTTCGGAGCCATCGGAGCGAAGTTCCTTTTGTTTCTCTTTTTCTTTTTTTTTTTGTTGTTTCATCTTTCTCTCTTTAACGCGATCTCTGGCGAGGAATTACTGCGATCTTCGATACATTGACCGAAATTAGGCAGTCTATCTTGAAAAAAACTCAAAAAGTGATAAAAATCAAGTCTCTTCTGATTTGGTCCATACTTGACATCAAAAAAAAAATTAAAAGATATCTTAAATATCCTTTCAAATATTTTATTTAATGTCTTTATGGTCATTTAGAATTATAATTTACAAGAAAATAAACAATTTTCAGTGATTTTATAAATTTGAATTGAGCTCCAAAACCGAAATAGGATATTGAATACTTACAACAGAAATAATATAAAAAATCTCAACTCAAAAATAATGTTTTTAAAAATATTATAACATTTACAGCTATAAAATGATTTAAAAATATTATAAAGTGTTAAAACCTTTTTAAGAAAATCCTTAAAGTGAATGTTTTTATAGAGTTTATTATGTATTATTAATTGTCTTGTTATTATATATATAAATTTTCATTTATAATATTTCACATGATAAAAAGGAAAGGAATACATTTTTTGCTCTATAATGTGTTGATATTTCTATGATTTAATGTTTCCGAATATAAAAGGAAAATAACACAACTAAAAATACAGAAAATTTGTGCCTAGAATTTTTAAAAATGCGAAATCACGATTTAACAAGTCATGTTGAAAACTTTTTTCTGAGTTTAATAAAATGTAGAAAATGACGGTTTTGAAATAAAACACATTTGAAATATTAAAAATTTTGTTGCGGGTTATTTCTCAATTCCTTTCCAAATTTTAAAAGATATCATATGATACTAATCTTGAAAATCGATACCAGTATTTGGAGCGTTTTAAAGCATTTTTGTACTAGCATGAGGGGTTAGAAAAACATTTGAGACTAAGAAATTTGACATATTTTAAAAACCTTACATTAAAACTATAAGATGTGTATATTGCTTTAAAATTTCTACTGAGTTTATCATTAACTTATACAAGAGAAATTTGTAAGTTTATATTAATTATTTTATAATTAAATACGTAAATTTGTGTAAGAAATAAACAGGATGTAATATTTTGAAATAAAATGTGTTCAGGAAAGTACAAATATTTTTAAATTTTAACATAAATTAATAGTTCCTAAACTTATACAAATAAATATTTTATAAAATATAAATAAATATCTATAATATTTGCTGTTCATTCAGATGTGTAATTCATCATTAAATATTAATCAATGAATTTAAAACACATTCATTGTTTAACAATATATATATGTAAGAGTTTTGAATTACAATGCAATGCAAATTGTCATATTGAAAAACTTATGATATTAACAGAGTGATGAATTTTATTGTTAAAAACAATATTAAATGCTCATTTTTTTAATTTTAACAATAAATAACTTCATTAGAAATATCATCCAAAGTTCTCAAAATTCTTTTATATGTTTCTAATTACGCAAAATCCATTCGAAAGTTTAATATTCATAGCAGAAATTCAGTTTTCAGTAAAAAAATATCATTACTCACATATTGTTTTAATTTAAATGAATATGTACCGACCGCCCTGTCTAGTGGTCAAAGTGCCTGACTGCGGATAGGGAAGTCCTGGGTTCGAATCTCGGTTCGGGCATGGATGTACTTTCTTTCTCTATCTATCCTGTCTTTGTCCTTTCTGTGTATGAATGGTTGTCTACTCTATAAACGGGCTCCTATGGCATGCGTGTATACTGAAGAAGTCGGACTCTACACCAAACATGGTTCAGTATGAAAAAGTGTAGCAGCACACTCCATATTGTCAGCCTTGCTCAAGCACAAGACAAAATACTGAATATTTGCTCGTTGTATACTGGAGGTCTTCCACAAATAGAAATAAAATTGAACTTCAGTAGGTTGTTATCTTTCGTTTTACAGTAACTGAACTGATTGTCAGAATGTATAATAGAGAGATAGTTTTTTATTTTAATTTTCTTCGTTGCCTCAAATAATTATTACTTGCAGTAATCTAATGCGATAACTATTACTTGGCTCACGTGTTCCTTTGATGGTAAATAAAAATATTTTGATGATGAATGCTCAGTTAAAAAGTTATCATCCATGTCACTTTGAGCTTTTTAAACAATTTCTAAAAACATTATGAATATATTTAAATGCTTTTATAAGTAAAATCAATAATTAATCAAAGGAAAAATCGTCTTTGATCTTTTTACCTATTGTTCAATAATAAACTAAGAAAAGTTTTATGCAAAAAAAAAAAAAAACATATCTAATGGAAATATAGAATTCAAATTAATCTTTAACTTTATGTAAAAAATATTATAAAAGTTTAGCAATGTAAACTGAATTTTAAAATGTACAAATACTTCATACGAATTAATCATTGTCATTAATCGTGAATAAAACATTATTACGGTGCGAATCAGTATTTTTTTTAGAAAAATTAACGTATAGATTTAATGAGATCTTCTAGTATGAAAAGTAATGGAATATTTAATATGTTAAATTTTTCTGTTCCAATAATAAATTGTGTATTAATATATACCATATCATACCTTCTATATGTAAGGGGGGGGTAATATGGTAAATATTAATAAACAATTCTTTTGAAGAAAGTGGATTCAGCATTTATGCAAATCTAGTATTGCTACAGAAAATAATTTAAACTATATAAAAACATAATTAAGAATTGTTCAATGCACTGTTTTGTGCATTAATCCCAAAAACGTTTATTCACATTTGAGTTTTCTTAAATAAACATATAATTTTTGAAAAAGACACAACAGGAGATGTATTTATAATAAATTAATTTATGTAACATACTATAGATTATAATATTCAGATTTATATTAAAAGTTAAGAAAAAGATTATTTTCATTAATTCTATTAGATGCAATGCGTGCTTTGGTTTATTTCAGCAAGTATATGGGAAAATAAGGAAATATTTATTGTAATGACTCTCATTGAAATTTTTTAAACGTAAAAATTAGAAAATTTACATTATTTTTTTAAAACATCTTCATTTAAACAGTAAGATTCTATTGTTATTTTCATTCATTTTCTTAATTTATTTACGGGATATTGTGTTTTATATAGATTCAAGCAGATATTTTGTCAAAAAAACTTGCAATTTTTATATGAACACCATATCATATAAGCAGTAAGCTATTAAACAGATCTATAAACTTTTTTCCAGTTTTTTTTATACCTCAAGGTTATCAAGTTATCATATTTCATTCCAAAAATTTAAGCTCTCTATAAAATAAAAAAAATCATTATGTAAAAGATTTCAATAATAACTAACCATTCATTCTGAAAATATTATTTAAGTTATATCGACTTTTTATTGCGATCAAATGCATGTCATATAAGCATCTTATTTTTTTGTGGAAAAAAAAAATTCTTCCCATGAAATTTTTAAAAGGTTGCATTTTTCCACAATGACTATAAAATGCGTTGTTGTGCTCTGTTGCGCATAGAATTCAAAATCCTTAGCTCATTCTGATGAAATGATACTCCTGGCGCATGAAGAAACCTTTCTTTTTATATATTTTTTTTCCTATTACTGGTCACCTTTCAATTTTCAGTCGCAATTTCTTATTTTTTTCCTTTCCTTTGCGGTATATTCTCTCTCGTTGGTAATGGCCCATTTATTCAACGACCGCTCCCTTCCCAAAAGTGCAAGAAAGAAGTGGGTAAGGAAACGAAGAGCGGATACTCTCTCTTTTCATTCCCCCAACTCCTTTAATTCTCTTGAATCTTCCGTTTGTTTATTCGCTCAGCAGTGTCAGCTGAAAACAACGGTTTTAGCATTTGAGATCTTTCCACATCACAATTTATCTTCCCTTGACACTCCACCGCCTCTCACAAAACCGAAATGAAAAGAACGTAAGAATGCAGACAACTGAAAGATGCCCTCTAAGGGAAAAGCACAAGGAAAAAATGGAGCCCAAATATTTCTCCCTCCATGAAAACAAGCTGTAGATTAGCCTAACATAGTATCTCTCGGGATACATACGCTCCAGTTGTTGAATCGCTGAAAGCTTCGGTTACCTGGTAGTTTCTCCAGTTGCGTGATAGGAGGCATGGTTGTGATAAATAGGCCTCAATCTACCGGTCTTTCCTCGCTATTTTGCTTGCAATCTCGAATTCATTCGAACCACAACCTTACACTGAAAGTGTAGGAGCGTGCTCCTTAAAGAATTTCCAATTTCATCTTCCAAGTAATGAAATAGGTTTTTCAATCAGATTCCCTTTACAATTTCCGATTACTTTTCGGAGAACTCTAAAACATACCACTCTCTTTGCTAGGATTGAGAAGTAGCATCAACGGTTAAAGATGCCGCCAGGTGGACAATCATGGAGTTTAAATAGTCAAGAATTTCAAACAACTTTTTCTTCGGTTTATTTGGTACTTATAAGCAAGCGAAGCAAGGAATAAAATGAATATTTTGTAGAATAGTAATATCTGAAGTATTGTAAAGAACACCATTTAAATTTTTTTATACCTATCTGTTGGTGAGGTATTACTGAAATATAAAGGAATTGGTATTTTTGACTTTTGGATTTAATTAGAAAATTTCTTAATTTTGCTTTATTTTATAAAACAATTTACTGCATTTCACATGTTTTGGAGAAGAATTTAAAAATAAATACGTTAAAATGAGAATGAATAAACTGATTAAATTAATTTTTTTAAGATATTTACATGAATTTAAATTACAAAAGTCTTTATACAGAAGAAAATTGAAATATACTTTATATATAAAAATCAGTAATAATACAAAGGGGCAATTTTTCATGGTAAAAATTCGACCACGAATAAATAACTAATAAAAATAGACGAGTCTTTCACGTCATCCTAATTTACGTAGCATTAATAAAATTCGTTGGAATAATAATAATGTGGAATTTGTAAGGTGGCTTAAATAAGTATTTCAATAAATGTGATTTCCTTTTATTTTCTTATCAAAGTATCTAAAAAAAAATTCAAGCACACAAATTTTCAGGATATCTAACTGTGTAAAATGAATAAATCAATAACATATTATTTTTATTCCCTAGTAAATAATATTTGGTGCTTAGCTATTAATTTAAGAAATATTTTACTGAAATTACTGACTTAAAGATATTCAATTTTCAATTTTGCATTTTTTTAAAAAGAAACAGTGTAATATAATGAAAGAAAATGAGAGTAGATGTTTAATAGTTATATTATAAATTAAAAAGTTATATCAACTTTTGTTTAAAAGAAATTCTTTATAATTCAAACAAGAAACAAATTATTTAAATTTTAATTTTGCTTGTATAGTAGTAATCAAGAATAATTTTGGCTGGATTTGTTAAAATGTGTAACCCTCGTTAGTTAACAGTCTTATTATTCGTAGTTAATATTCAGAAATAAACATTTCCCACACATACTAGAGTGACTAGATCCAGTTTGTCCTCTTATGTAATTATGTAGTTTTAATTACTAGAAAATGAGTGCTGCCATCGTAAAGGTGATTCCCCAGAGGTTTTTCCTTTGGGTAATGAAAGATTACAAAATATCCAACTGAAATGCATGTTACAAGACATTTAGGACAGCATTACATTCTATATGAATAATCGAGACAGTTACTTTGTTTTTAGATATGAAGAAAATTTCTTTTTTAAGAGGATAATAAAACATGTGTTACTGGAAAATCTTTTTGTAGAGTTATCATAATCTATTTGAATGGTGGTTTCTTTGCATGCTTCAGCTGAGAAAAATTTAAAATTTGATATAAAGTATAAAAACAATGTAAACAGGAATGTTTTTTACAAGTATTATATTTAATTATTAAGTGCAACAATTCTCATATTTTATGACATAATGGAATAAGTGTAAAATTTACGTGTGTGATATTAAATATATCCTAGCTATTCTTTTTAAATTTTTCTTTTGACATTTAGAAGCATTATTTGACGTACACTTATGTAGTGCTTATGATAAAAATTTATAATAATTTTAGGGAAAATTACTTTAAAAGAAATTACTTGTCAGATAAAATATTTAACAGAAGTATGAAATTTGTTTTATTGAAAAATATTTCGTTAGAATCGGCATGGTATTTCAGAGGAAATTCCATAACAGGAAGGGTGTGGTCTTAAAAATTTAAATTTTTATATGAAATCAATATATTGAGTATTATACTATTTAGCATGAAATCATGTACTTTATTACATGCTGAAAAATACAAAATCTAATATACCGTGGAATATGTTTAGCTTTATTTTTCTTGTTTTTCTTTTGACATTTAGAAGCAAACTTTAACATACATATATAGTGCTTTTAAGCAAGCATTTACATTAACTTTGGTAAAAATTACTTTATCAGAAATTATTATATATATATATATATATATATATATATATATATATATATATATATATATATATATATATATATATATATATATATATATATATATATATATATATATATATATATATATATATAAGCAAAATTTGCTGTCTAAAGATTATTAAGCGTGTTTTAACTGGGAAATCTTTCTTTGAATTACCATATATTTTAGTGGCGGTAACTTTGCATGTTAAATCTAGGATATTTAAAATTTGAAAGGAATTACATGTGAGAATAGTGAAAAAAATAATATTTTAATAACGTACTCATATATTTTATTTCGTGTTAGAATAAATAAAAATATAAATATGATATTAAATTTTCTGAATTTTTTCTTTAGGTTTTTAGAAGCACACTTTGACCCGTAAGCATGTGGTGCTTGTAAGCAAATATCTATTTTTAATACCTTGGGAAAATATACGAACACAATTTTACTTAAATTATTATGTGCAAAATTTTATTGCAAACAAAATATTAAAGTTATAGTATTCATTAAAATTAAGATCAATGATAAAATTGCGATGAAATTTAATAAGAAAGAAAAGTATTCAAAATTTAAAAGTTAAATGTTTTAAAAATGTTTAAAAGTTATGTTAAAAGTTAAATTTAAAAGTTGAAAATTTAAAAGTTTAAAAGTAAAAATTTTAAGTGTGAGCAGTTTCTAAAATTTAACTATCTTAACTAAATATGCAATACAGATATGATAAAGATATGGAAGAACGAAGATAAACATTTTGAAATTCAGTGAAAATAATTGTAAATGTGAACAATTTTAAATAATTATCCTTTAATGGTATTCAAGGTAAGCCAATAACTGCGATATTCTGCTAGTGTAATTCTTATCAAATATGACTTCTACATCATTTAATACTGCTAGATCACTTTAGGTTTTCATTTTTCAATCAAATTATAAAGTAAGATTTTTCTCTTTAGTTAATAACACTGCATCATTGCTCACAGCAAATGGTATCACTGTGCCTAAAATCTATTTTAATTCTGATATACTATTCGTTCCACGAAAAATGGATAAAACAAATTTCTAACAAATAAAATGAACTAGCAACTGCTAGACAATAATAGATTGCAACTAAAAAGATTCTAAAAATTGATATTAAAAAATGTAATTAAATTGTCTTGCTAACCAAAAATATGTGTTTTATTACTTTCCTAAATTTTTATAAATTTATAATTTTGTTTATTCATTGCTAATTTCATTTCAACTCAATATAGAATTGACCAATGATGTCATCTCGCTCCGCAATTTTCAACAAATCAATGGAAGTGGCCAGCATGCTGAGAGGGTTGTGTTTTCTTGAGTTTTTCCCCCCCTTTTTTTTGAGCTCACCTACCAACTAGACGTGCAATATATATATATATATATATATATATATATATATATATATATATATATATATATATATATATATATATATATATATATATATATATATATATATATATATATATATATATACATACATATATATATATATATATATATATATATATAATCATTGTTTTTCTTCAGAATAATTTATAAACATTTATTTATGTTTCTAATGAATGCATTTTGCTCTTCATTGAAAATAACATACTTCGTAGTTTGTTCAGCTTGAGTGACATTATACAGACTTTTCAAACTATTAATAACTTCATTATTTCAGCAGTGGTGTCAAAATTGTACTAACTCATCAGACTCTATAAATATTAGTTTGTATTTTTTACTGTCTGATGTTGAAAGTTATCTTAAGGCTATATTTTAACGTAGTATTGTATCTAAGTTTAGAGTAATCAAAATATCAAGAAATATAACATAAAATAGTTTTTAGGCTTCTATGATCCACATATTAACTATCGGTTTGATTTTCATAAAACTCATCACAACATAAATTAATTTTGCAATTTTTGAAAAAAACAAATCAATTTTAGAATATTTGTAAGAATACTAATCCCAAATAAAATAAATTGTATAATCTCATATACATTTTAAAACGTAACATAGAGATATTGTCCTCTTAGACTTTATTGCAAAGAATATTCAATCTATAATTTAAATAGGAAAGTTGATTGCGATGTTGAAATGAATACCATATAGGATAACTCTAATTTCAATTTCTGAAGAATAATACTCATAAAAATATTAAATAAAACTTCGATGTTATTTCATTTTTAAACATTTACCAAAGACAGTTTAATTTATAAATCTAAAGCCTGTATCGTGTTTGTTCTTGGGTTAGCATGAAGAATACATTTAATTTTTAACTTGCGAGAGGTATTCTCAAAATCTCTTAAATGAAAAATTTGGGTTAAACATTTCAAAAAATTATTTGATGACATACTTCTTGAACCAATGTTACTGGAAATATTCATGAAACATACCCTCTGATTAATTTCTGTCCTTAGAAAACTTTTCAGGTGAAGAGAAAATCTGTATTTCGGAATCCTCAGTGTCAAATAGGCGCTTAATATTTCAAAAAGCCCAATAATCCTCCAATAAAGACACAAAAACAGAAAGTCTCTCAAGCAGAGGCGGCAGGAAAAATGCAACAATTTACAAGCATGTAAGCTCCACGGGTATTTTCCCTTGCATAAAGAGCGGTAAAAACTGATCAGATCTTTGAAAGTTACCTAATACCACTCTTTCAAGCTTTTAAATCCCTCTTGATATATTCAGAGCATTTTACTTACTCTTATTTCATGTATATACACACAACCCCTCTTTTACGTTACACTTCCCTGGACATCTCTGACAATGGTAATTCTCGCCATTTTATATGTGAGCAAGTTCTTAAAGAAACTTTGAAAAGAACAAAATAAAAACAACGTCAATGCAAAATAGTTCAGGCATTTATTAACCCGCAGCATAGAAATCTTCCTAAACTCAGTTTTCTTTCTTTATATACACACGAGTATATTGACAGTCAACTCTTCCCTTTTTAACTCAATTGTATATTCCGAGGAAACTTCTTTGTTTGAAGATTTTTTTTTTTCTGTTTCATATATTTGGTATTGTTTAAAGAGAGAGCAAGGCTATTGTACTATAAAAAGTGCATACTAAACGTTGATTTGCCATACAAAATTTAAATGAATATTTAAGACTTTACTCTTTTTTTTTATCATGATGTTGCAGCTAACTTTCAATTTTTTTCTACGTATTTTGGTGAAGAAAAGGAAAAAATGTAAAACAAATTGCTTTACTGTACTTTTGATGTTTACCGCAGTGAGTTTCTAATATAAAATAGTTTTTTTTTTAAGTATAATGTACTATTTTCTTACATTGCACTTTATTCAAATGTTAATAATTTTTTTTCATTCATTTTAGTGAAATCTATAATTTATGTGCCTGTTTTTTATATCAGTTTAAAATATTTTTATGATTAAGGTAAAAAAATCGTGCAGAAATATTAATAAAATAGATACAAATGTACATTTTAGCACAGTATTTTTATTTACAAATGTAAACCCAACATCATTTCTTTCAGCTATTGTTAAACTTACCCTCATCGAAAATAAAACATCATATATTTAAGATAAATAGGTTATTTCAGCAAATAAATGTCTATTTACCTTAACTACTTAATAGCAAACATTATGCTTACTATTTTGTTTTTACTTAAGGAACATAGCTATTGACTTTTAGTTCAAAATTTGCACACAATACATACAATATAAATCATATTTTTTTTTTTTTTTTTACAAAAATTAATATATTTGTACCTTAAATATTTAACAAATAGGAATTTGAAAACAGTAAATTTAATAATAATTTATAACATTTCAAATATTATTTTCTTGTCTCTAAAATCTAAACAACTACTGTATAATATATTAAAACCTATGAAGATGAAAATGATACTTACTCTCATAGGTTAATAATTTAAATTTTATATGTTATTATCATATTAGTTAAAAGATGACTTGTTCACTTTTAAAGATATTGTTTCCGAACTAATAACATTTATAAATGTTGCTTAATGTAGGTTAGTATATGTAATTACATGTGTGCGCTGAAGTTATTTTCATTATTTAAAGTGTTAATTTGTTTTCGATCCATTATCGATGTTCATTTTTTAGAATGCTATTCGAGAGAAACATTTTTTAGAAAACTTCATTTAAAGAGAATTTTAAATAAAATCATATTTATGTTTTTGTAATAAAATGTATTTAATTACTTTTATTCAATTTCACATTTTTTATTTATATTATTACAAATGTTTAAAATTAACCCTAGAAAAGAGTTTTGCTTTGTATGTATTAAGAATGTAACTAAAATTTTATCAATATAAAACTCTCCATAATGGTCATTAAATAAAGAAAAATATGCATTTAGAAAAATATTCATGCAAAAATTTTCTAAAACATAGGTATGATTTGAAAAACTATTAATAGACCAGGAACTTTAATAAAGAAAATGACTCCATGTATCAACATCAACAATGACATCATTATCATCAAGAACATGACGCATCATATTGGAACATGTCACATCATGTCAGAACATGACATCATAACTCCAAATAAATCTTATTTTGATATCCAATCAGGGAAGAAGTTTAAGAGAATCCGCGAAAATGAACCTTACTTATATAAATTATTAGATGAGTCATAAATATATATGGGGAAGAGAATAGAAATAGTTGAAATGCTAATTTGTATTTCCAATCTAATATATTTCAACAACTTCTATAATAATAACAATTAATATAAAACTGAATAATGATATCCCACACTATATTAAAAAAATATTGAGTTTAAATGCTCCGAAACAAATCATTTAATCAAACATTTAGTGCTGCCATGTTCTCTAGTAAACAGAACTTGAAACATAGCCATGACATCAAAGAACGCAGTAATTTTAATTAGCTTGTCTGAAAACAGTGATATAACAAAGTTCTAAATTAAAACCTTCAGACTTTGTGAGCTTCTCAAATCGATTGTCCAACTAATTCTGACTCTTCGATTTTATGAATATTCAAATGTTGTCATCTCTTAATCATTTTATTCCAAGTGTTCGAGACGAGAAAGAATATCCAGGTATGATATAAAATACCTCATATCTGCAGAAAGGTAGCGTCGACATCTTATAATGATTTAGGCTAGGCAAACATGAAGGCTTTTCTGTATAGCTTCACATGGATATTCCAATTAACTTATGATGTTCAAAAAGATATAAGAACGAGTTTAGAAAATGAATTTTTCCTTCATAAAATGAGAAGAGAAGAGTTTGTTATAAATTACAAACATATTAAATTTTAAACTTTTACATATAATGAAAAATTGAGTTTTGTATTAAACTATTCAATTTAATTTATTTTTATTAATAATAAATATTTCTTTCTTACTTTGTAAATTTATGTTAATTTCCTTGTCCTTATTCATGATTTATTAAGTTACTTTGCTATTTAATTTAAAGTTAAAGTGAAAATGTCTTTTTGAAAATACTCTTATTAAATACTCAACTAAAGCATAAAAGCAGAAGTGTTGTAAATTTTCAATACACTGTAAAAGAGAGAGTTATTGGGTATAAACTTTGAAAATTTAAAATATATTCTTTAAGATACGCTACCTGCAACACACCTATAAAATGAAATTATGTTCGATACCTTTCTATGAAAATCCTTTTAAGAAAGATGATCAAAAAGTTTGATCTTTAGCAGAGATTTTTCAGATAGATGTTAAAAAGTTTAATTTTTAACAGAAATTTTTCAGTTAGATGTTAAAAAGTTTGATTTTTGAAAAATGCTTAATCAAAACACTATTTAATATCCAGCTGCATTGTTTCAGCGATAAGGAAGTCTATCCACATTTATTATACTTAAAATTTGAAATGCTGAAATATGTAAAAATTCCTCATTTTTAAATAAAGCACTGAATTAGAAAATTAACAACAATTATTAAATGCATTTTATTTCTGAATACGAACACTTAAAATGTTATGTTTCGTATGATATTAGTTGAAAAAAATCAGCATACATTTCTAGAAATAGAATATATTTCATATATTTAAAGTATTTATTACATTTTTAATAGTTATCTTATCTTTTCAATCAAAAACGTGTCTAGAAAAAAACAACTTTTATATTGGTTACAAGTCGGTAGCTGTCTTATTTAAATTATGATATTAGTGCAAAATTTTATTATTGTTAAAATGAATATATATTGTGAGGTGTGATGATTTACTATTATACCTATTTTTTTGATTATGTAACAGTTTAAAAATTTACCTTTAGTATTTAGTTCAACAAGATATTTATATAATTTAGGAATGCAAATACAATTAAAATCTTTATTCACATTTTCCTTCGAACTCAATCGGAAATCATTCTATATATATATATATATATATATATATATACAAATTACAAAATTGCAAATATTTAACCATTATATATTATTATATATTAAAAGAATTGAGGCCCTCCCCAAAATTCTTTCACATAATGGAGTTGGCTACATTTGGTCTTCAAATGATTCTTCAGTAATGTATCCTTGAAAACCCAGAAATTCTTAATCATAGTTATTAGGTCAATTAGCATGATTGCCTCTAACCCATTTCAGATTCGAACCCATATCATTCTGGCTTAGGTTCATTCTCTTTAGAAAAACTGAACCATTTATTTGGAAATTGAGAAAAAATAAGAGGATTAGGAGCAAAAGATTTCATGCTTAAATGAATTTTGTTTTTTTTTTTCTGATGCGGGATTAATTTTGAAAATACTACAGCTGCAATGACTGAAAGTAAAATATTTATTTTACTCGTAATTTCGGTATTAGCATATTTTAGAGATTTATTTTCATGGTGAATTTGAATTTAAATAAGGTCTTGGTGTAGACAAAATTGAAATGTACACCTCCCTCAACCTACACGTGTATCAGATGCTTACTTTTATCCTTTCTCTGACAGTAATGTCTTTAATCTTAGGTTTTGAAACAAATCCTACTCCTGCATTGATTTGAGAAATCTGTATCAAAATAAACTGTCTTTAAACCGTTTTTTATAAGAGAGGCGGTTTGTTTTCACTTTTAACGAAATGCAATTCTTTAAGTTATGGCTAAAAGGATTACAAGAAGAACAAAAAGAAATTTTGCTGATGTGAGTTTTAAGGAGTGAAATCGTGATTTGTTAAAGGCGGTAATTGATTCTTTTTATAGGCATTTGAAATCCAATAATTTTCTTTTACAACTAGCGAAATATATTATCTAATTTTAATAATGCTGAGTGCAGCACTTTTAATGTTTGTAATTTTTATCACCATTTACATATTTCCTTCGTTATGCTTTCTTAGCTCACCGAATATCAATTTTAAAAATTCAACACTGAATACTGTATAAATAAATTATTATCTTTAATTCTCTTAAGGTGGAACTCCATCAAGATAGAATTTAATACTGGCTGATTTTGTTAAAAATGAAATTGCTTATTTAAGGTTATAACGTCATTTCCATTAGCGGTTTAATTAAATTTCACTTTTTGTTTTACCAATCAAATTATTCGTGAGGAGCCTGTTTGGATTTGAGAGAGTAAATTAGATTTTCTCAATTTTTAACTTAAAATTAAATTCTTACCCATAAATTTCTTTTTAATTTTCAGTTAAATTATTTTTAAATAATAATAAGATTTTTAAAAAGGAGATTTCTCTTTTGAAGCTGAATATTATAAACGATATATCTCTGTTTGCTACGTAAAGAGATTTAAGTCTAATTTAAAAATGGTTGTTTCCTCTCAAACTTAAAAAAAAAAAATTAGAAATATAAGATTTCAAAAACTTTTTTACTGAAAAGAATAAAAATTCATAAATAAAAGAATAATTTATATGATTTAAAGTACATTCTACTATTACAGATACTATTATTTCAATGAATACAGAAAAAGTAATCATTCTGATAAAAAATCTAAAACCATGGAATTTTTTCGGCTTATATTCAATAAAAGGTAAATCTATCCCCTACATTTTTAGTTACATAATTTTCATTATATCTAACTTTTTTTTCAAACGATGAAAAACAAACTTTTTAAATAAATTTAATTTAATGCATACCAACACAGAGTGCCTCTTTTCTTTCTTTTCTCCTCTCAAATCATCATGTGAAAACATTATGTATGCATATGAGCATTAATTATCTAATGATCTCTCATTTGGTTATAATTTTATATTTTTAATAAAGATTTTTAATATATTTGGTTAAAAGCTCTTATATAAAGAGAATAATTTATATTAATTAGAAACTGTAATTTTTTTGTTTTCTTAAATTAAAATACTCTCATTAATATAATATAATAATTAATTTAAATTAACAAAATTAAAAGCTGTTATAAAATAAGAGTTTCATTATTATAAAAAATAATTATAAATCATTGAAAAATTATTAAACAAAGCATAACATTATAAATTCCAATGTTTCGAGAAGAAAGTATATCACTTACATTAGAGCAAGCAATTTCCCTTATAAATACTTGTTTTTTTAATTTAGCTGCTATTTTCTGAAACTGAGTTATTTTATTTAACTGCAAATCTTATAAAAACAGAAATTATCTGCTTATTTTTGTGGAACTTAGAGAGACATAATAATATGAAAAAGGTTTATATAAATTATCAGAATCTCAGAAATTAGTATTATGTACTTAAATATGAACTTATTAATTAAAATAAAATTTGCAGAATACAAATAAGAAGTTGGATTATTGAATAAAGAAAATAATTATTATTTTACATTCTTAACTCCAAACAATATTAAATTTTGATTAGGAGCTAATGAAATCTATTCAATTTGCTTGCTTGAAGCTCTCGTAATGAAATAGAAAGTTCAATTTTGCCTCATGAAATTCATTATCCACTAATTAAAATTTTGGTGTCGCAAGACTAAAGTTGAAAATAAAAGAATGTTCTTCCGCATTCTGTGAGGAAATTTAAAGTGGCACACAGCTGCAAGGTATAATAAAAGTTTATTTTATCCTCCACACAAGAGATTTTGAACAACATTTAACGGACTTACATCAGATACTTCCATTCTCTGAAAATTTGAAGTTTAATACGCACTTTTCTTCCCCTCCATGCTTATATATTATAACCACCATGAAAAGAATAAATCTTAAAAATCATTTCATAAGCGTTTTCAAAAATATCTCTTAACACTTCAAAGATTATAGTTGTTTAAAACACACAAGAATAGATATATACACATTCATACATAAAGAAAGAAATGTCTTTTACTATTATGAAATGTTGACATAGAATGCTTTAGAGTGACTGTTGTCACGAACATAAGAGACCATGATTTTCATTTCCTGATGTCTTCTGGAAACCCGATGTTATTATTATTAGAATCACTTAAAAAATACTTGTTACGGGAAAGGTAATAAAATACTATTTTTGGAGTATCTCTTTTAACTCGCATGCAATAACGACTTTCATTAAATTGAGTAAATAATAAATTTGGTCTCAATGTAAGTAATTGAAATTAATGTGTGTGTGTGTATGTGTGTGTGTGTGTGTGTGTGTGTGTGTGTGCGTGTGTGTGTGTGTGTGTGTGTGAGAGAGAGAGAGAGAGAGAGATACCAGAAATGTGAAGGAGAAGCTTAAAAGTATGTTGGTATCCACAAATATATGTAAACTATTTTGAAATGTTCTTTGTTTTTCTTACAAATATAATGGATTTTGGAGTTTAGAAAATTGTGAAAACAGTGGTTTATAGTTTATGAATATACTGTTTGAAAAAGTACATTTGCTAAATACTAAAAACATTTATATATTTCTTGTAATTTTAATCAAAATTTAATTTTAAATGAATGACAATTTTAAATTGAACTGTGTGATAGTACAATCTCATGTTTTGTTAATATATTAGTGAATTGTCATTTAGAACTATAATTATTTTATTCTGACTGCTTTATGAACTTTTGGTATGCTTGATTATTTGGGCTAACAATATTTTTTCTTGTTTATTTATTTTCGGGTAACAAAAGTTTTTATACTTGTCCAGTAACATAATTTAATTTCCGATAGAATATTTGAAAACATATTTGAATATTTTTTCACTGTTTCTAAAAATGACTGAGTTTTAAAATTACAAAAAAATTAATAATAGTATATTCCTACTTAAATTTTCATTTTGTAAACTTTTTCGTCAAATTTTCTTTATTTAAAACGCATTTTCTTTTTTAAAATTAAATTTAAAATAATTGTCACAAAAAATGAATTATCTTTATATAAATATTTCATTTTTGAGAAATGAAGAATAAATAATTATTTAATTCATAAATATTAATAATTAAAAAACTTTAATTGTATTTATGTTCATTTTCAGAGATAACGAAATTTAACTTCCTGAAAAGTTTTCAAATGTATTATAAATTTCACATTTATTTGTAGTCTGAATTTAAATATATTCCACTATAACCTTAATTAACTTTATTCAATAAACACGTCAAACAGTATATTACTAGCATAAATATGTCGAGACAAGAGGTTGACACCTCCGCTGGCACTCACTTTTCCACGTTACATCAATGGAGGGACATTGATGTGACATGATATCTGCGAAATGTTTAACGTATATTGGTATTCTTAGAACAACTGTCAGTTTCTGTAAAATGAGATGTAAGATCCAATAACTTCTTGTCAAGAAAAAGTGTGTTTCCTCACAAGGCTAAATCCACCCAATTGGTTTTACGATTAAAATTCTAATTCATGTTAAAAAAAAACAATATTTTTTGTATTAATATATTTAAATCTGCTATTTGCATTTATTAATAAAAAAATGATAGTTAATATTAAAGATAAATTATTTCAGTGTCATTTTATGAATAAATTTCCCAAGTAACTGAAACGAAATTTTATGAAATTCTAGAAGCGTGTTATTAAAAGTTAAAATGTGCTTTTAAGGGATATTGAGTTCTGTTTGAAGAAGTTATGTTTTTTCTTGATAAATCTTATGACAGAAATTCATTTATATATTTAGAATATATTACATATTTCAAGCTCATAGCAAACATCAGTTTTCTTTACTAAATAATTATAGGTTAAAACTAATAGATTAATCGTTTTATTTTTCTTTATGTGTCTCTTTTAAGTTGAAACTAAAATCTTCAGTTTTAGAGTAATCAATTTCAAAAGAAAATCATATTATGCAAACGTTAATTTATTATTTTTGGATTAATTCATTTTTATATTTCTACAGATGCATACATCTGAAGTAAATTTTTAGAAACGAACATAAAAAAAATGGTATAAATTCAATAAACAGATTTGTTTTTTGGTAATCGTCTAGGTTTAATTTAGTATTGGTTGAAATATTAAACTGCCTTAATAGTTATTTTTTTTATTTTCATGATAGTAATAATTTATAAATAAATTTTCTCATTACAGTAAACATATAAATAACAGTAATTTTTATTTTCATTAAATTACATATTTGTAAAATTCACAAAATCTTTATTTCCTAAAATTTTAAACATATATGTTGAATAACAATTATTTTAATAGAAAATTTAATTATATTTGTTTTTTGACAAAAAATACCAGGTGAAGATTTGAATTTAAGAATTAAAGCTATTAATACGGAAAAAAACTCTATTAATACTATTGTACTGAAAAAGGTGCTATGAATACGAAATAAAGCTATTGTAGTAAAAATGCAGAATATAATTGTATAAATTATCGCTTACATTTCATAACTGAAGTTTTTAGCAAAAATACGTAAATGTGTTTCAAAGCAATTCTTATTGGTTGTGTATTTTAAATAACTTAAAAATGAAAAAAACACAAAAATATCCTATATCATTGTTTGTTTATTTTACTATCACATATTCGATGATTTGCAGATTGTATTGACAAAACTCTTAAAATATGTGTTTACGTTTTTCGTGTGCATAACACAATATCTTATTTATTATTCTTTAATTCTTATTCTCTTTTCAAATTTATGCATTCGCCCATATTATCTGAACGATAAGTATAATAAAATACTGTTTCGGTTAGTTTATACTTTCTCAATCATCAAAACTGCATTGATAAGTTCTGATCACAAAATTACATTCTAAAACGTTTTTTTAAAAACTTTACTTTCATAATGACGTTCAAAATAATCACGTTGAGTCAAAAAAGGATATTTTCCCCAAGTTGATGTTATATCTAACCAATAAGCAAACAGCTATTTAAATTTTGAAACAAGGCTCTTGTCACTTCATTATTGAGTATCATTTTAGTTTCTTTTTTAACCAAGCGCACTCTCCTCTAACTTCATCCTCCAGATATTAACATAATGATACCGAAACACAGGCGTAGCCTCCATCAAAATTATTGGGCTCTGAGAGTTTGAGTGTCAGAGTTTTGTATGAATAAATACATAGGCATTTGTGTTTTTATTATTATACTTTATTTCTGTTTTGTTTTTGAATTGACTTAGAGGTGCTGGTGGCAACTGCAACGTGAACGTTCTTGGGCGGTATCGTCTGTCTTCCGGTGTCTGATTTTTATAACCTTTAAAAAGAGCTTCGGTGTGAATTTTCGCACCAGTAGTCTTTTACTAGGTAAGGATAAGGGGGACTGTATAGTAATGTATTGTTGACATTTTACGATCTTCGAAGACATCCTTTCTGTTTATTTTAGACCTCCTTGTAAGCAAAATATTTGTGAATAATAAGAAAATTTATTTATTTACATATTGATCAATACAGAAATTTCGAGAAGGTCTTACGTAAAATAAATGATATGTTGATGAAAATATATAGTTAAGGTGTAGGAAAATATAACATAATGCTATGGAAAATGCCTTCTATAAAAGAGAAATTTTTAAATTTTTTTCTTTCAAATCAATTTAAATTAAAATTTAATTTAAAAATTACAAAATATTTATATGACAAAATTTAAAAATATGAATAAATTAATTATATTATATATATATATATATATATATATATATATACATATAATTAAAATTTAAGAGTATTTCAAATTGGAAATTTTTAAGTGAAAGTGTAAAATAATAACTTTTCAAAATATATAATAATCTTCATTGATAAAAATACAATATATGAGTAAAATTAATTTGAAAGTATACTAATATAAGCATATTATTATGCAGATTTGTTCTGAATCAATCAAGTTTTTGTATCAACACTATTCAATCATGAGATTTCTTAATGCTGCGTATAAATGATTTTAATTTTGTACGAAAAAAAGAATTATTAAATGTTCCAAAGAAATTTTAATATACATGTAACTTTTTATTCAAATTAATATTACTATTCATTACGAATTACCTTTTATATTATAAATTCAGCGTCATTTTTTTACAGAGATAGTGTATTTGAAATTAAAAAATAAAAATAATGTTTATGTCAACTTATATCATAATCAATTATGTATGCATTTGTTATTAGAATAATGTATTTTATGATAATTGATACATTATTTTTATTAGAATTGTAATGAGAAATATTCTATATATATTTTGGCTTTGTATTCAAAAAATACTTAAGAAAGCAATGATTTTGCTAATTAATTAATTAAGCACCTTAAATATGTCATCAATTTTTGAAATGATTCTTAAGAACATATAAACAACGGAAACAATTATTTAATTATCTATCAGTATCGATTATCATATGAAATGAGATATTTTTGGCACAAAATGGATAATAGCTGGGACTCAAAGTGTCTAAGAGATAGATTCTCATTTTTTCGAAATGAAATGTTTCAGATTTGATCACAGTCCGATGTTTAACAGTAAGAGTTAGATTTTGCCTTTCTCTACTTTATGAATTAACATCTGTCTGGATGTATGCTTGGAAGATTTTTTAAGTTTCCTTCTTATTACAAGTAAATTTAATTCATTACTTATGAGAATTTTTTACAAAAAGTAGTACTGATATTTTCGAATGTTCAAATGCTCAGGATATTGGGTGTTATTAGGACCATTCTTGGTATATTAATGCTGTATAGAACTTTCTGTTATTAGCATCAAACAACAAAAAGTATCTTATTTTAATGGTAATATGTATTGCTGTAAAAATTCCAACTCGTTCCCTATCAAAAATGGAATCGCAATGTATTTCTAGATGATCATTTTCTGTTACAAAATATACATGCGTCTGATAATAATCTACGAAAATCAAAACATTCAAACAATTGTTTCAGATAGATAGACATTAGAAAACAGTCTGATATCATGAGGTATTTCATCACACTCAGCATCGTGGAGGACCGACAAGACAGATACTGTATATCACAGTGAGAGGCGGATGTTCCTGGAAAGAGCCTGTATCCTCGAATATGAGGTCAAGGCGGAATATTGAATCTTACAGTTTACATTAGCTGTTAACCAAGGCTATGCTGAATACTGAGTAAAGTATATAAATTTAAATTGAGGTCCTGTCAGACATAATTGTATATTTTAGTTTTGTTTTAAATTGATATTGAGTGTAAGCTTTATTAAAGACAATAATATCTGAAAAATAAAGAGGTTGCAGAGTACTTCATCTTTGAATACATTTATAGTTTTTTTTTTAATTTAAAGTTACACTAACGTTTATAATTTATACCAAAATAAAGTGGCATTAAATCGTAATTCAAAACTATTTTGAATAGCAGAATAGGACGTAATACAAAACAAATAATTAGCAAAGCTTTTTAAAACTATTTGAATACATCTGAAAAATCTGACTTCCAACACAAATATTTTAATATAAACAACCACCTATCTCATCACCCAATTAACAGTTTGTTCCTTGTCAGCAAGCCTGATTATTAAATGGAACAAAGCCGCGAATGAAATTTTTCAGCTTAGTCACGATCCGGAAAAAACATTTTTTCAAAGGAAGAAGAACAAGCTTAACTTTTATGGCGTGGTATTTTTACTCTGCATGAGGAAGTTCTAACCATTTTCATTAAATAAATCGAGTTTACCGATCGCAGGAATAATTAGGCAATAAACCTTACTTCCTAAAATCTAATAACGCTCGGTAAATATAATGTTATTTTAACCCTTTCATCAGCTACTGGAAGCGTTATGAAGGATTGCATAACGGCAGAGGAATTTTTTCCCTAAAAATCCCTAAAGATTATAAAACCGTGATATGTTGTTTCTTCGTTTAAATACGTCCTTACGATGATAATTTTAGGTGGCAAAATATGCAGATTTGGCGCTGGATGGACATAGCTTCAAAAATTGCGAGATAAAATGTGCTATTGGGTGTTTTTGCTTCACTTACTGCCCTGTTAAGATTATCTTTGGTTACTTTATTAATACTTGTAGCTGCCATAATTTTCTTGATTGGTTAGATTTGCACCCTGGAACCTGTGGATCAAAATCGTAATATTTTTCTGTAAGAAATATAACTAAAATATACTGTATCAGTTAAGTGTCAGTTTAAAATTTTAGCTTTATTAAAATAATTAAATCCTCATTTCAGATAAATTTGGTTTGAAATAGAATATCATCATAAATAAAGTATAAGGTATTCGAACTACACACTTATTTTACATATTTATCCTTTTTATAAAAGACATAATATCTGGGGGAAATATTTACATATTATACTATATTCCTTAAATGTTCAAATTCAATATTTTTCCATATAAAGTTTTAATATAATATTTATTAATAAAGTAATAGTCTTCTATACAGAGATTAAATGCAAATCAAATTATCATTAATTCATAGTTATTTTATTTGGTTACAAAAGTTAGTTTTGATAGTATGTAAATAATTTGATTAACAACAGTTGGATTAAACATAAAAGCATTATAATTTTGAAAATACGTAGTCATAAGTTATGACAAAATGTGTTATAATTTCCACCTATTTATTTGATCACATTGTTTATTGGTAATGAATGTAATGGAAACGTAAGATTAAAGTCAAATCTTAAGAAGAAATATTTTTGTGTTCAGTATACAGTTTAGAATCCAAGGAACGTTGTGAACTGAAATGTATTTCTAATATTTTTCATAAAATAGTTGTTTAGAATACTATGTAAATCGAGTAATTTGTTAATTTTAATGTATCGATTACTTCGTTAAGCTACCATAAATTTTACACCAGCTATTTTTATGATCAACAAAATTAATATTTTCTGTCATTATTGACTTTTTTAGCAACCAAAACATTGATATTGCATTTAAATAAATATTTACTAAGTTTATAACCAACAAAAATATTTTAATTTGAAAAAGAAAATTTAAAAAGGTTATATGAACAAAACTGCATGTCATAGTCCTAAAAATAGGTTTATTTAACCATATTTTTCACTCGCAATATCTTTGTGAAACTGCGTGTCATTATTAGCCTAACATAATCATGCGTTTTGATTTCTACGGTGAATAAAAAGTCTTATTTTCTAATGTTAAAAATTTATTTTTTATACTTAAGATGGGTCTCACATTAACGATAAAAAACTTATTAATTAGGAAGCATTGGAAATATTATAATCGAAAGCGCAACATTAATATATAACAACTAATGGTATTGAATGACAAATGCATATGAATAAAAATGATTTGTATAGTTTTGCGTGACCGCGGGAAAATATAAAAAATATGAAAATTATCCATATCAAATTATATGAATGGTGGTATGAGAAACCTCTAATTACAGATTCATTCTAGAATCTTTTTTCGAGCCAAATAAGCAGTAAACAAGCTTTCTTTAAAAACATATTATGATTTATCATGACTGAAATTATGAACATGCATATTAAAATGTGTATTTTGTATTACATAAAAGCTCGTTTCTATTTTTCTCATTAATATATATTTCATAATTGAAATAGCTAATACTTTCATGAAATTGTAAGATGTTTTAGTATTAAAGTAAGTATCTCAATTAAAAGATGTTTTAAAATTATCCTAATGAATTCAAAGGAATATTTTTAATATATATGTTTATGTTATGTGTTAGGAGGATGGCCTAGTTTTATATCTAGAATTTCTGAATAGCAAATATATTAGTAATACTAAGTTACTAAGTAAAAAAAAATAACTGCGCTACTAATAACAAAAAAATAAAGTAAGAAATTTATTTGCGGAAAGAAAACGAGAATTAGTATCTTTACTCAGTTAAAAAAGGTATTTAATATTTAAATTGTAAACTAAAATGATACAGAATATTTTTCAGAAATTTATTTATTCAACAGTTATTAATAAAATATTTTTAGATAAATAGTTTTGGATAAACTCTACTTATGGACCTAGATTTACCCTCAATTTTGTGTGAATTTATTACTTTAGAATTTATTTCCCTAAATATTGTAAATTGTTATATAAAGCTATTGTTTCCTTTTTCTAGGTGAGCGGCGTTCTAACAAACACTGGACATAGTGTTGCTTTCCGGGTTTCCAACCTACATCCCAGCGTTCCAATAAACATCAGCGGAGGTCCATTGTCATACAGATATAGATTTCATGAGTTGCACTTGCATTATGGGCAGAGTGATGATAGAGGATCCGAGCACACTGTTTCCGGCATTTCATTTCCTGGCGAGGTATGAACTTTTGAATCAGAATTTTTCCACCCCAAAAATTATAAATGTTGTTTGTTAGTAAAATATAAAATTCCAAAATAGAATTGGTATAAAATCGTACAAATATTCCACATTAATATTGGAAGTTTCAACTGTCTGTAGCAAAAACAATGATTTTGAAAATATATTTAAGGTTATAACTAACGAAAAACGGAATATTTTTTGCAACTAATTTTTATATATGACATTATGTGATATATTTATTAAAGTCTTATTTTGTATTATGTTATTTTTATATTTCAGCAGTCTTATCATTTTAGTGATAATTTTCCTGTCTGAAGGATATTTTGCATATTATTTTTTTATTTACAAAAAAAAAGTTATATATGTCAGAAACTCTAAGTCTGTCGGCACAGTTTTTGTCGGGTGTCTTAATAGCCAAACTCTAAGAGATATTACTGCCTTAGTCTTTGATCTTAATTTTTTCATTTCTTGTTTTTTTAACCATAATTACTTAAAAACAGATATTTTTATTCACATTCTTATTACTCTTATTTTTTTCAGAGATTATAAATCAAATAATTTATATCAGACAATAAGTTAACAAAAATAATTAAACTTCTTTTTATGTTAAAGAAAACCAGATTATTTTATAATATATAAAAAATAACTAATATAATATTCACATGCATTTATTTCAGTTCCAATCATATTAAAAAATTTGTTTTAAAAGATAAATTATTGATTGCATAGGGAAGCAATATTTAAAATCAAAAAGCATTTTGATAAAGCTGAATATCTGTAATATTTAACAGCATTTAAAAGCAGGAAATCTCCTTATTGATGATGATAAAAAACATATTTTTTACAAAATTATAATAATATGTATTAAAACATTTTAATTAACTTTATTACTAATTTTCCAAAACTTGCATATTATAGAAACAAAAATATAAGATATGCCACAAGCATCAGTTGAATATTCAAATTTCTCCTTTACATTTGAGCAACAAAATTAATAAATAATCAGCTAAAAATTCAAAAAAAGTGATATACATTTGATTTTTTGAATAATTTTAAGAAAATAACCATGAATAAATATTGTTTTAGGGAAAATTTTAATTTACATGTTGAAATTATAATTACTTTTTTATAGTGAATCTAAAGAAATATTTTATTTTTCTTGTTCATTATCACTATGAAACTTAAACTACGTAAATGTATTTTAGTTTTTCTATTTAACCAAACGCTCATAATTCTCTTTCCTAATTTAAATTCATGAATAATTTTGAGCACAACAAGAAATCCTGTTTGCTTTACATTATTTCAATTGTTTTGCAAAATACTTGACGACTTTAATTTAACTGGCTTGAATTTTACACTTTACACAAATACACATTCACTTATAATTTAAAAACACTTATACATTAATACGTATACTTTAAAAATATTTAATATATTACTTTACTATTGATTTATACAAAGCAGAAGTAGTTAGCTTATTGGAAATAAATTAAAACTATCTGAATTAAATTGAATAGTTAGTTTATCGTAATTATTTATTAAAATATGACACAAAAATGCACTAGAATTTATGTTATTGGTTTATTTTTAAAATACTGTTAACAGATATGTGTGTGCATTACCCAAATCACACTTATTTCAAAGTGAAGCATTTTTAAAATGACTTTTTTTAATGTAATATATTTTTCATTGTTTGATAGTTTATGCACTTTCTTCAAACAACTTCAGTTTTACATTCTGCAAAACAGGAGAGTCAAGAATTATTATCGATATTTGAATTAAATGCTCAATATTTCTGTTACGTTAAGAAAAGAAGTTTATCTATGTGTTCGTGCAAACTAAAAAAGTAAAAATTTAGTAAACAGAACTTATTTTATAAATAAAATGCGTTTTAATAATAAATGAATTTGTGTGTATTTTGACAACATCAATTGAATAAAAGGTTTATAATTTTTAAATTAACAGGAAATTTATCAATTTTGCATTGATTTTATATTTACATTGGCACTTTGCATCAAGCCTCATGTTTTATTAACAAAACTTTTAATCAAAATTGTTTAAATTTAAATAACGATGAATTTAATAAACAGATAGGTTCAAAGCATCTAATGAAATTCGAGCATTTTCTTATAATTTATATAAACATTTCAAATTCCACGTGTGATATGACATTTTTTATTTTATAGTTAAAAAATTAATTAAACTAAAACAGTTACAATTGAAATGTCTGTTACTCTTTTTAACTGATAAAAACATTGTATATTATAGCTAAACATAAAATTCTAAGTCTAGTATTAATCTGTTTCCCTTTTCAACTAAATATTCGCAAAGCAAGTTTTTATTTTCATAAAACAAATTTTATTCACCTAACGTTAAATATATTTATATTATTAGCATTTGATTTTAAAACTGAAAACATTTTCTAGACGAAATATAATAAAAATTTAGAAACTAATATCTAATTGACCTTTCAAATCATTCAGGTTTTGCAAGAAAAATTTAAAATACTCTTTTTTAAACTGTAAAAAATACTCTTTTTTAAACTGTAAAAAATACTCTTTTTTAAACTGTAAAAAATACTCTTTTTTAAAATGTCTATTTTATCACAAATATTTAGTAAAAATATTTTAAGAAAATAATTACGTAATAATAAAAGTTATTCTTACAAATTTATGTTTATGTACGATTTTAGCTGGGTTTTTTTCTAGTGAAAATTCTTTCTTTCTAAAAGTAGACTATATGATATTTTTATAAGAATTTGCGATAGAATAAAGTTTAAAAATATTTTACATAAACTAAACTATGAATCCCATATTAAAATCTAAATTATTATAAAAAATATTTCTCTAAGGTGGCGTTTCAATCCAAGTAGTATATAAATCCTTTTTTCTTGTGGCTCACGTACGAATGCACATTTAAGGATATAAATGTGAGTTTAAAAAACCATATTATTTATTTATTGCCTTATCTTTTTCGTAAAATAACTGGATAATAAAATATGTATACAATATGCTGGATACATTTATAACCAAAAATTTTGAAGAATTAATCAAATGCTTAAGATTTTATGTACGCTTTGACTGATGAATTGTTTTCTTTCCCTTTTATTGAAAAGTTAATTTTCATCCGGAAATAAAATGTTATATTTTTGTAACAGAATATAACTCTTTCATTCTATAATTTATTTTATTTAGAAGATTGTACGTCAAAACAAAATTAATTACTTCATCACAAATTCAAATATTTTATGCAAGGAAAAAATTCCATGCCAAATACTAAAGAGGAAGTTGAGAAATGTATGCAGTCGAAATAAAAAAAACATTTAGTATATTTTCAACATTGTTTCATTATGCATAACATTTTGCATCAAATGCTTAGATTAATTTGCTTTATCATAAAGCATTTAAATGTGAAAATTTTCTGCCATACAATAAAATGTATGATTAAATCTGATGTTATTCGTTTCAGGAAGTTAAATTTTTAAACCAAATATGATAGAGAAATCCTTAAATAATGAAAAATATATTTTATTTAATATATGTTGTCAAAATTATTTTGAGACAAGCTATCATATCATAAATTGGGTTTTTATATAAAAAAACCTTTTCTCAAACATTAGTTTAAAAACATTATCATTCATTTATTTTAGTTTTGTATATTTAAACCATACTTTAAACAGATTTGTTAACAAATAGCACTAGATTTAAAGAAATATATTATTAAATAAATTTATTTCAATTTAAAGTGAGTTTAAAATAAATAGTAATATAAAATTAACCTATATGAGTAATATTTTATTAGGTTATATTTAATTAGTGCCAATCCACATTCATGTGAATATTCTAATAGAACTTTATTGAAACCAACAATTTTTTTCCAATTAAATAAATTTATTTATCTTTTATAAATCTTTAAAAATAAGATATGATAGAGAAGTAGCTATGTAGTTAAGTTATATATTCTAAATTAAGACATTATATTTGGTATCAATACTCATAAATAAAAATTATACAATTGAGAAGGTTATTTTAATAACAATAACATTTCTTCTCATCAAATGAACGCATTTCGTTTCAAAATAGATAAAAATGAACTGTAATCAAATGCAACTGTAGGAGTAACTAATTATAAAAGTGTATTGTAATTTATATGACAGAAGAGAAATCCAAACAATGATAGTATTCTATTAAAACTATGTTCCATTCTATTAAGAGCTATAATAGAATGCAAATGTAGTTGTAACTAATTATATTGGATAATTAATGCAGAAAGTCTGAAAAATGAAGCCGTTAGAAGACTTTCTGTCTTGAAACGTTTGGCTGGCTCCAGGTGGGGCTGCAACAGAGACATTGTTAACTACTTAAAAATTATATATCCGTCCAATTATTTGCTATTGTTGTGAGATTCTCATCACAGCCCCAGAGAAAATAGTTAATATTCTTGAGGTTTTCCAGAACCACACCACACACACACACACAAGCATTGCGAATTGTTACTGGAGCTGTGAAAACTATCCCTGTTCTTGGAATGCAACTCCTAACCGACTTTGAACCTGTTCATCATTCTATTAAAAGAAAAGTGATCCTTCTGTACCAAAAACTTGTGCGTTTACCTGGCAACTCTTTCAGGAGGAACTATAACAATGAGATCCCTAGAAATCTTAAGACTCAAATTGGCTTCATCCAAGCTGCCCAGAGAGAATCAGATGCTTTAAATTTTAGTAGAGACTATTTAATTTTACTTCCACCTGCTTGTCCTATAGATTATCTGAATTTGAATATAAATCTTGATCTTATTCAAAAAGTTGTTAAAAAAGAAATGAGTGATTTACAACTAATATCTTTCGCAAAAGAGACTATTGAGGTTCGCTATCCTGAAAATGAGTGGTTGCATGTTTTCACTGATAGTTCTATGATAAAAAGAACACATGGTGCAGGAGCAGGTATCCATTGTGAGCTTTTTCCGTTTTTATTTATCAATGGGTCCTCTTTCCACAGCCTTTGATGGTGAAATTGAAGCTATTACAGTGGCTATCCAACAGCTATCGATTTGCCATTAGATTCGCAGTCACTTTTTTTTAAAAGGGCGGTCATTTTGTCAAATTCTAAGAGTACGCTTCAAACTCTTTTGAATAATCAAAATAGTTCCCAAAGAATTTTAGAATGTATACCTTTGCTTAAAGCTCTGGCACACAGAATTTCTTTCCAGTGGGTCCCTGCACATTGTGGTATTTTGGGCAATGAAAAGGCTGATTCACTGGCTAAAAAGGGAGTCTTGAAAGATCAACACATGAATCTCCCTCTTTCATTTCATTCAACTAAATTTTTTATTAACCTGACTCTCAACAAGACTATTAAACAAGATATGGTTCAACGTGCGACGCACAAGAGATGGAAGATTTTGAGGGAGGAAACAGCAGTTCCCGTTTTTCCAAGAAAGACTGTTATGGCTCTTTTTAGAGATCTAACTGGACATGATTGTTTGCGGGACCATCTCTATGGGATTGGAGTGGTGGATTCCCCGGATTGTGTTTTGTGTGACTCTGGTAAACCAATGACTTTTGAACTTTTAAATAATTGTGTGGTTCTTTCTCAGTATGAGGGCATTGTTGAAAAGTATTGGAGATCCCATGAACTAATGGCTTAAGCGCTAATATTCGACATTTGTCAATAAATAATAAATAGTAACTAATTATAAAAATGGGTAGTAATTTATATAATAGAAGGGAAGTTCAAATATTGATAGTTTTCTATTGAAGCTATATTACGTTCTATTAAAATTGATAAAAATAAACCATAATGACATCATATGGGACACTAATCTTGAAAGGAGATTTCATGTAGAATTTTAATTTATATCGTTGAAGAGTTATCCAAATAATGACAGTGTTCTGTATGAGTATTTCTGTTCTGTATTAGTATAACAATATTTCTTTTCCTTATTTACCTAATTCATACGCAAGAAGAAAACATTTAAAAATAATATAGGTATCATAATCTCGTGGTGAAAATACAAAAACGAATAAATACTTCAAAGCCTACAATCATAAAAGAGTTTCAGTAGTTTGCACCATTTCTTAGATCTCATTGGTATTCTGCTCAAAGAATATCTCCCGGCTCTTCCAAACACCTTAAGCGAGACAGAGGATAAACAAGATTTTCTATACTAATGCGATTACTTATTCTGAAAGTTCTCGTTGAGAGTCATAGAATATCTCACATTTTTCACCCAATACATCTAAACAAATCTATGTAGACAAGCATAAAGTTTAGGACAATGCAGACACAAGTCAAGCGAACAAGTTATTTGTAGAAGAAAACATATCTGGAAACATGTTGAGCTACATTCAATTTCATCGCATTTTGTTTTGAGAAAATAAGGGAAATAAATCTGCTAAAATAATTTCTGAAACTGAATTTTGTTAATCATATTTGTTTTAAAACCACACACAATTTAAGAAAAAGGTAATATTTTACTCTAAATATAATTAATTCTTCTCAAAAATAAAAATTTTTGTTTGAGGATTAAAAATATTCCTTTTCTTTTGCCAATTCTTTCAATTTAAAATTATCCATTCTTTAAAAAGCAACAGTCTCAATTGTGCAGTTTACATAGTATATCTAATACTGTTTTTGATTTTTTTCTATTTCAACTTTAATCTTCAGCTCATTAATTTCAAAATGCCGGTTAGATAGACATTAAATGCTTCTTAATGAGAAGTGAACTTAAAAATAAAATAAATACCTAAATGAAAATACTTAAAGAAAATATAAAGAATTATTCTCAAATTTAAATTTTTCAAATGTAAAATTACTTAGAACAGATATTCTTATTCTTAATGAATATTTATTTCGGAAAAATTTATTATTTATTAGATTATATTAAAAATTTCTAAATTTATTATTGTAAAAGAACAATTTAAAGACTAATCGTTGAGAATTGTTACACTTTATAAGCTATTAGAAGATACCAAATTAACACATTCTTTAAGATAAGTTTTTACAAAAATGATATAATTTAAAATAATCCTTTTCAACATCCTATAAGAAAATATTTCACAATTACTTTCTTTAATGTTAGAATTCATTGCAAGATTTATGCAGTAGTTATCTATATTAAATTATTTCTCTTTATTTTTAGTATGAAAGTTTATTTTTTCTTAAATTTCTTAGGTGCGGAAGAAATACATTGAATGTTTTATTGCAATACATTTTAGTTTCAGAACTTCTCTTGGAGGTTCAAATTTATTCGTAATTTAAGTTGGTACAGCAGAATGAAACATTACGTGAAAACATCTAAAAAACAAAAACATTCCTAGAAACAAGTTATTTTTTTATGAAATGTAAAATATTAACATCAAACTTTAAATATCATTTATTTATTAAAGCCTCATTTAAACTTTATATATTGAATTAAATATATTTTAAAAAAGATATGTGTTTATTTTTTATTCAGTATATGCATTAATTCGAAATCTATAGCTTAGCTCAGTAGTGAAATTTAAACAAAAAATAATTTTGGATTACAAATCCTTTTTTCTGCTAAAGAGAAATCTAGAAATATAAAATCACTTTTTACTTACTTGAAGAGTGGATTTTCTTAAGTCCCCAAACGCATAATCTAAGTGAATCATTGATTTTATCACACTTTTGCTGAAGAAAGTATATTTTAGAAATAAGCTCTTATTAAGCAAACAAAAAACTGAATAAAATATATTGATCTTATTTTTCTGGCAGTGAATTACGTAAGGTGATAGAAATACATGAAATGTTTTAAGAAATAAATTCATTTGTTGTAAAAATGAAATTCGCAATTTGATTTTTACGCAATTGAATTTAAAAAATTTTATATTACGGATTAATTTGTATTGACTTTTATTTACAAATATTTCAATTTTCATCTTATTTAAAGTTGTTTATTATTTGCTTTAATTTTTCCAGAGAAATCGATAAATACACGTGTCTCTTACACGCGCATAATTTGCAAACATTTATAAAAATGGAATAGTGATTTAAAATCAAATTTCATAACAGTTTAAACTATTAATATAACGAGACTTGCCAAAAGAATGTTTACTTGTTTGTTTCATGCTATAATTGTATACCATTTTCTCTGAAATAAATCTGTATATTATTTTATCATAAGAAACATTTCATGAAAGGATATGCAGGGAATGTGATATGAGATATTTCTTTTAGAAATAGTGTTTTAACGTTGTGAACATTATCAGAAGTAAATAGAAAAACAGTAATTCAAAACAACATTTTGAAAGAAACGCAGGGAATGGCCTCATTTAAAATCCAACAAAGTAATAGATTTTTAAAGTAATTATTGTCAAAATGCATATTAACTATCATATGCATTGAAATCTAGCTCAGTAAATTGGATATCTCGTCAAGTTTCGCTTTAAGGAATGATTATAGTTGAAAGAATATTTTACAAGTATCTCTATCAGAATAATTATCATATCCTTACATCATAGAAGAAAAAAATATTCATTAAAATAATAATAAACAAGGATAAGAACTTTTCAGAAAAAACATTATTTCCTATGATTTTTTCTCACATTCTATTTAAACGGGAATACCGAAAACAACTTATAATGACTTAAATTACTTTTTCTAGAGTTTATATGTAATTTTAGGCGTTTTTTAGTTTTAGCAATTAACGAATGTTTGTATGGACTTACATAAGCTTTAATTGGTTCCTGTGTAAGTAGTTTGTCAATAACATTTTAACATGTAACTATAAATGTGCATAATTTTCTAAGTATATATAATGCTTATTTATTGTAAATTATCTACTGAATGAGTTTAATAGTTTGATTATGAATTTTATTGATCAATTACTACGAAAAAATGAAAGTCCACCTATCTTACACTTTCCTTTGTCTAATAGCTAAACAACGTAGATCATATGCATTACTCTTATCACGCTTTGTCAATAAAACTGAAACTTTAATAAAGATTTAATCAGTTCCACATGTTGTAAGCATATATACTTTATCTTCACCGCGTATATATATATATATATATAAATTTATATATATATATATATATATATATATATATATATATATATATATATATATATATATATTTATTTATTTATTTATTTCATAAATTAAAGTCAAAAGGCTATTAATTTTAATTTTTGACATTGATTCAAGAAATAGATAATGTAACCTGAATTTATTATATATTATAAATATTCGTTGATTAAAAGTTTTTTTAAGTGAATGTATTTATATGATGAGTATTATATTTAAGCATTAATGTATGCTTATTTTCAAGCTTAAAATAAATTCATTAAATTATATAGGCATTAAATAAGTTTTTATTTTTTATTACCAACAAAACTCCATCTGGCACAGAATGAAGTAGAGAAGATGGTGACAGATCTGATATTGAGATCGTCATTTCTGCGTAGCTCAAAAATACAAGAAGATAGGTTATATTAAAAATAATTCAATCGGCAGAAATTAGTATAAATGGAAATTATTATTATACCTTAATGAACATTTCTAAGCAAAATAGGCCGTTGTATATTGGTTCAGAAGGATACTGTTCTCATTATCTGAAGGTAGTGTGTTCTATTACCGACATAACCGAAGATTATTCGTGTTCACTAAAGGCCACTGGGACAAAATTCAGCAATGCCTTCCAAATAAAATGATACTTCTGAGGTTGGCAGTTCAAATCTAGGGGTCTTCTACATCGTTCCTTCTTCAAATCGCGAAGACTCATGCTTTGACTGTTTGAATCAATCTGTAAAATTTCTTCTAACCTCAAACTGAGCTATAAATTTAGTATAAAGCTCTACACAGTTGATCATCATTACCTACCTAAATAAATTAAATGATCCATCAACTTTTTAAAGATTTAGTACAATATTCATAAAATTAGGAAATAAGTTTTTTTCCAAGGTAAACATAGTGTACATAAGAAATAAGATTCCGAGCGATATTATGATTTAAAAGTGCAAAGATTTTGATAACCATTTATATTTAAGTATAATTTTAATGATTAAATATTCTACAGTTGCATGCATACAACGTATCTCATACATTTATCTAATAATATCTAATATAATCATATATATTTATATAATGTAATGAATGGCACATTTATTAAATAAAAAAAAACAAATAGTTTTTCTAATCGGAGAGAAAAGCATCATTATTAAATTTCAGTCTATCTTAAGGATATAACTCCGCACGTTTAATATTTTTCTATTTTATTACTATTTTCCATTTTAAACTAGAATTGTTGGTAAAAATGCGTCAATTCTGGTACTACGCTTATATTAATTAAAATTTAGAATTCCCCATAAAAAATATGGGAAAATGATGAAACTAATTTATTGATGTACTAATGTTAAGCAAATGTACTATTTTTTTCATTAGCCTAACATATCCAATTAATATTTTTTTTTTGTAAGTTCAAGCAATGAAGTTGAAAATACTGAAAAGGAATATTTTGTAAAAAAAAGCTACTACACCTAGGCAGTTACTATAAATGAAAAAAATAATTATAAGTTTAAACATAGGCATACATATATATTTTGAAAAGCCGAAACAAAAAGAACCCAGCAAAGTAGCACTGTATGCTATTGACTTTTTTTGTTGACATGGAGAGAAAACGTAATCATTATAAGCTTAAAACTCATTTTATAAACTACTTTTTCATAATTCTAATTGGCTCATTTTTAGGCTTTTTAGTGAGTAAATTTCACTGGTGAAAGTTAAATAAGATTAACTGTTGTCATTTGATTCTACAATTCATGGGTTTTAAAACTGATTTGGATATTAATGTTTGTAGTTTTTCGGATTTCTCTCTCTCTCTCTCTCTCTCTCTCTCTTTGAGCTAGCGAAATTGATATAAGTAACCCTTTTGTACAGAAAAATGATCTCATAAAGTAACAAATCACACAATCAGCTTAACCCTAGTGAGGTGTGAGGGTTCCAACTCAAGTTTTAACTTTGTTACTCAGTTAATTTTCAAATTCATAATATAATTCATTTATTAGCAAATCAATTTATAAAACAGTTGATAATCTCATACGCTTTTGTACTCTTATTTTTAATAGTTCAAAGATTCATTTTCCGCCTTATGCTATTTAAGTGAATGGATCTCTTCAATGACAAAACATTTAAATATTTTGCAAACTATGCAAAAGCCAAACTGGCAGCCGAATGGTTAGCGCTCTTGCCTTCGCTTCAACAGTTCGTGGGACCGAATCCCACCTAGGGTATGGATGTTTGTAGTGGTTCGAAATCCACTTTAAAAAGTAGGTCCCGGTCTAATTAGCCCTCGTGTACAAAAAGTGACCGTTGCGTGACAAACAAACTATACAAAAGCTTAGAAGTCCTATCAATTTTACAATTTATTTCAAGAATAGTAATACTAAAAAGAATAGAATTAATGGAATTGTATTTTATGATAATTTTATAAACGATGATATTTATAAAGAAACCTTTTTTAAATGGTAATGTATGCAATCAAAACCAAATTACTATGTTATAAATTGTTAAGTCTAACGACGAAAGCTAATCTTTTTTCAATGTTAGAGCTATATTGATTTTTGTGAACGTAAATTTAAAGTGTAATTAATCCCTGGTGTTAATAAATTAATGTTGTTTACTTGGAAATATGTATCCCATGGTTATATATGTAAATGTGACAGTATAATAATTATTTTATAAGAAATAATTATGTGAGAAGGGGTTTAATTTTAATATAATCATTTCTTAACACTTCATTTTTGTTACATAAATGCTGACACTTTTAACACAATCAATATGGTCGCATTCAAATTAAGTCACTCAAAAATAGAATTTTTCATACATTATAATTTTATTTGCAAATAACAACTTTTTGTAAATAATATAGAAGATTTCCTGCATTATTTAGTATTTGAACTTTCAATATTTAACTATCTTAACATTTAACATGTTTATTAGTCTAATTGTAAGAGAGATTACATCACTTAATTATAATATATTTCAACATAATTTCATTTTAACAAAATTATAAACTTATATCAAAAAATTAAGAAGCTGACTAAAAATTTAAATAATATGATGCAATGAAAAATATCCAAATTATTATTTAAAAAATGGCTTAAGAAAAATAACAAAATTGCGAAGAAAGATATATTCGTTCTTTCATTGAATGATGACGACAATAAAAATGAAATGTAATTATTTATGATAAATCACTGTTAAATTTGAAAAATATTTATTAACATTTAATATTTATTAAACAATATTCTTTTACCTAGGATATAAAAACAGTACCTTATATATATTATATAAATCTCACTCACAAACTCTTTTAAGGGAAAATTCTACTAACCACAAGAAATCAAAATTTCTCATCAATCATATAACAGAAGAATTCTTTCGGTCAATTTAACTCAGTTTCGAAATTCTATATAGATTTCTAAAAATCTATATCAGAGAGTGTAAAAAAAGAATCTTCAGTTCAAATTGAAAAGTCTCATGATAACGGCTTAATCATTTCCAGAAAAAAATGATAAAAACTTTAACTTAATAAAGTTCTTTCAAAATGTAGGAACGATATCCGAAACCTAGGACAAAAGGCTTTCTTTCCTTTTGTATTTTTCAGCATCTCAGGAGGATTTAACAAGAAGTCTTTGCTCATAAAGACCCCAAATTACGTTCCTGTCTTGCAATAATGAAATGTTAAGGCTATTGTAAGGACATTGTTAGCACCTTGACAGGGTCTTGACATTATTTTGTGTCTACTTCCTATGAGAGCGTAGAGGATCGAGCTTATGGATCGTACTGCCGTTAGATGGCGCTGCATGGAAAATAGTTGCTAGTTTTAACTGAGAACTTTCACAAATTGATATCGACGTCATCATTACAAAGTTTGCCGAGGGTTTAATTTGGACGCACTTCCGTGCTTAGTGGAAGTTTTATTGTAAAACTTAATTTGCCGACTGTTTGGAGAAAACGAAATATATTCTCTTCCTTCATTAAATAAGTAAATAATTTCTCGCTTTTAATTTGAAAGATAAGATTTCTCTTAAAAATTTTATAATATTCGTAAATGGTAAAACTATATTTAGATGTTAGTCCTAATTCATTCATTTAGTTTATGAGAAGGTGTTTTTTTTTTTTTTTTTAAATGTAATTTAAAGTTTAGATTCTTTTGTTATTGTCAGCGCTCTAGCATTTAATCATATTTTAACATGAAGTTCTCTTCTAAACCTCATTATTTATGCTTTTCTATTAAATTTACTTTTGAGATTGGATAATTTCAGGTTTTAAATTAATAACAATAAATAAATATTTGCAATTACATCTGATTTAGAAACTCAAATTATATACTATTTATTTTTAAGTCAACATGGGAATATAAAAAATATTTTCTTAATTTGAAGATAAACTCTGATTTTTGTAATATTATAACCAGTTTTGCATGTAAAGGAAACTAAATTTCGCATTATTTAACTTTTATATCTAAGGCAAGTCGATATAAATGAATGTTTTTATAGTTATTTTCTGACACTCACATAAAATCTGCTAAAGTACCTGAAATCTAAGGTAATTTATACAACTCTTTTATTTAAATTTGTAAAATGATTGCGATTAAAATAAAGAAGACATTACAATGGCATTAATTTGTGCATATTTTTGTAGTTCAATATATAGATACACAATGACCAATGTACATCTTTGTCATGTGTCTTATGAAGCTTTATATGATGAAATAGATTTTTCTTTTTTTCTCAGACATCTTATTTCTTGTGATCATCAATTTGTTTTACTAATGACAACTTCTGAGACATTTTATAGCGGATATAAGAAAGTGAATAAATAACTGTATCAATTAGAAATGTGGATATTTATTTGATTTTTAAGGTGCTTCTCCATCATGCAGATATTTTAATATGCACAAAATTTAAACGAAATTTAGATTATGTTCCTTTAAATATATCATTTAAGATCATTATTGTAGTTTTAATATATCTTAACTGCGTAATTTCATGAAATGTCACATCAAATTTCAATATGATTTTCAATTATATCATTTTCATTTTTTAAAGTTAATAAAAAATCATTTCTCTGAAACAGTATTTTACTCATTACTAGTGCTAATAGCAATCTTGTTTCTTTCATTAATCAAAAACATGTAAGGCTTGTTCTACAGACATTCAATTCGCTGTGAATCCATCTTGACAGCCCTGAGCGTAACAAATAACATCCCGAGTTCACAGCCTGCCCAACCAATCACAAATTTCTAACACTGTCCTTTGCCAAATCAATTGATTTATTGTATCGGGCAAAACAAGCACAAAATCAAAAGACTTAGGTGACCGTATGAGACAAAATGAAAAGATTTTCTTCCACCCTCCACCCATCTCTACAGCTCCTGGAAAAGTTTTTTCCCCTTCCACCTACCATTCAGTAGAAGAATGCGCTGCCGGAACTGCAGCGGCAAATATTTTCTGAGACAAAAGAAAGAAAAATGTCGCGATATATCAGAAGCATTGACTTCATTGGATATGGGGATAGAGCAGAAATATGTGGGCTTATTAAATACAAATTAATGCAGTTAGTTGATGACATAATGTAAAGTCAAAAAAAAAAGCGTTGGTGTACATAAGATTAAAATGGCCTAAATCGACGTAAGTAATATGTTAAGTTTCATTATAATGAAAACAGTATCTTACAAGAATCGGATCGCCTTTTACTATCATCGTCTTAATTCCTAATTGTGGTTTTCGAATTATATAAACAATACAAGAAGAAATTTATTCGAAATTTATAGATTCAAAACACCCAGCTTATAAAAATGCTGATCGGAGAAGAAAGAGGATTTTAAAATTGGGTAAATTGTATATCCACATAATTTTTCTGAGAGGAATATTTTACTAAAAGCTCATAAAGCTTTAAACTTAATTTATTGAAACACACAAACCAGGTTTACATAAAGATTCACTTTCTGTATCATAGCTGAAAAATGTAAACTTGTGTATTCTCATTAATTAAACTTGTTAATGAATAAGAGCGCACAATTAGTGATACTTGAATTCTTATCTTTAATTTTCAGTATAGAGACCTGCTTACTATTTTAAGTAAAAATAATCTTGTATATAATGTTGCTTAAAGATTGAATAATACCTTTGAAAGTGGAGAAATATCTTGCTTTTCATTTCAAACGCTGTTGAATAATGAGATATGTGTTGCATTTCTGCTTTCTGCGTGGAAATTCTCAAAGTGAGTGCTTGGGATTTTACCCTGTTTTCACCTTTATGGCGCATGAATATGACTCACTTTGAAAATCTTCTCCTGAAACTTTTTCGTAATGAATTTTCTTGGTTTCACATCAGTACAACTAAGCAATCATTCATACTCTTTATTATAATTACTCACTTATAACCACAAAATAATATCAATATCTTTGAAAAGAAAAAGTGCTACATCATTTGAAAAAATTGTTGAGAAATAAACGAAAAAAATTATGAATCATTAAATGAAAATAAAAATCCAACCGAACTACTAAGCAAGAAAAAAGTTGAGGAAAGTGTAACTTAAATTTGGCATATTCAATAATTTCAGTGATTTTAAAAGATAAAGTTTGAGTATAAAAGACGATGAGATTTGTGGACAACTTTTTTGAAAAGCATTAACTTTGAGGCCAAAAAAAAGTAACATTCATGAGGTGAAGAAACTATTGACAACCAGATTTGACAAAATGAAAAAAAAATAACTTTCTAGTAACTAAAACATATGCTAAAATTCCTTAAAATTTTAAATTCGCGTAAAAACGAAATTTTGGTAAATCCTATTTATCAAGCAATTTAGAGTTTCAAATGATTTTTTATTATTATTATTATGTATTCAACCTTTATATTATTAAATAATTAGAAGCAACACAGAAAACTTTTCGAATAAATCGAATGAAATGACTAAAGAGATATCGCTACAATACAGAGCAAATATTCTGTATAGATTAAACAAGACTTGTGGTTGATAAAATACCTAAGTGATTTTATGTACATTAATAAGCTAAAGCAGAACTTAATTTCAAGATTATCGTGGACAAAATCATGGCTGTTTTTGTTTACTTGCAAAAACATGAGGGCTAATCAGTTATACCCACTGCGAGCATTTTTATCCAAGGTGGGATTGGAAATCTGGAAATATTGATCCAAAAACTACAGCTCCAACTGTTCAGCTGTCATATAGGCACATAATTACATGGTTGTTTGGAGGGAATGCCACTAAGAACAAGTTTAAGCCTTTCCATAACCATCGCATTAAAAATTTGCATATATCAAAGAATTAGAAAAACACTACCTACTCTTTTTATAGCTATATAATAAAAAAATAAATTACAAAAACTTTATAGGAAATTATTTTTTAAACTGTTACATATACTCTCTGTTCAATATTACCATTTACGTAAAGGAGTATCATTTAAAATTATTCTCCTGTTCGTTAATGTTCTGGGAGATTACCATCATTTTGGATGTTCTAAAACCAGGTGTATTATTTTCCATAAAAATTGAGCTGCTGTTGTAGTTAGTGGACTAGATTACTATAATAATGTTCAAGACATTGTATTTGCACGTTTTCTGGAAGAATACAGCAGTGACAGGGAAAAATGTCGTAATGCTTTTTAAGTTTTGAAAATAATACATTTCAGATCTTAATGACAATTTTAAATGATATATGCAATAGCAAATTGCAAATATGCGTCAAATGTATATCAAAGAGCATCGAATGGTTTAATTATGAATAAATTGATGTGATTCAAGTAAATGAACGAACTTGAGAATGTGGTTAGTTTATGTGTTAAAATGAAAGATATTGCTTAGTTATAAGGTTCTGTTAACAACGAACTTAACAAATTACACAGGTTGAAGTATCTTGAAGAGGAAGTAGAGGACAAAACTAAAGAGATTCAAAATTACAAGATACGTAGATTAATTGTGGTATTCCCATAAATTTATGTGGTTATTTACATTTTAAATCTAGGGGATGTGTGTTTACTAATTTAATTTATTTTTCAATACTTTTAAAATTATTATAATAAATTTTTAATTTAACTCTTAACATTTTTCAAGTGAAACTTTCTAAAATATTTTAATTTTGAGAGGGTTTAAATATGTTATGAGCTGCAACTAATATCATAGCTGTAACTAATATGCAGAAATAATCTATCTGACTAATATATGTTTCAATGGAAATAATGTAATAATTTTCAACTAATTTTATGTGCTTTAATAGCAATATAGAATATGCTTCGAAAAATAAATTTTAATTTTCAAAATTATCAGACTAAATACAAAATTGATCATAAAATTAAATCTCATATAGAACGAGATAATTTTAATCAACATAATTGGTTATAAAATTATTCGTATAACACATTTATTAAAATAAAATGTCTATGAAAAATTGTAAGCAAACATAACATTTCCTTCTAGTATGCTATCCAGATACATTTAATTACTACAATATTTCCAAATTTCAGATTTAAACTATTTCTATAAAAAATGAATGAATTCTGTGCATTCTTTATCTTTTCTTTCCGTTTCTGGCCTGATTTCAGCTTTTTTTATCACATCTTTGAAAGAAAATCAATGATCACGCTTTAATGCGAAGTTTCGTTTTCCTGTTTCCATTTTTTTTACCCGAGTTGTATTTACAGTTTAACTACATATCAATTGTCTGAGTTCCGAACTTTTAAAACTAATTCCTCTGAGTTAAATTATTTTATCTCATAGGATATCTTATAATCTATGTATACAATATATCTTTTAAAAGTAATTCTAAACCATATATTTCCCTTAAGTGCAATAATTGACATTTTGCAAACATATTCAGTAAATTCAAATTAGAATTTGCAATACAAATTGTAAAGTGCATTGTGTAATAATGTGAAATATATTATCCAATATTATTAATTTAAATTTTAAAGTTCATAACATTTAATCAATGTAAATATTCATTATAACTTGAGAAGTGTTTTGTGTATAATAAATTTAATGAAAATCTTAAGTAATTTTAAAAATTCAGATTAATCTCTGAATGATGTTGAAAAGAAATAAAGAAAATGTGTGAATACAAATAGATATTATATTATACTCAAAATACTATATAAAATCCATAAAGCGTCATTTATAAAATGATGTATATCTTGCAATTTTGAAAATTTTTCATAAACGTTTGTCCAATGTTTTTATTGTCCAATTTTGTTTTTAGTTAAGTAATATAATGTAATGGATTTATATATAATCGTTTTGGAAACCAAAAAACCTTAATTCTCTTATCCTTTATTTTAAGAAAAATTGATTAAAATTACAATTATAATATGCTATAGCATTGAACTTTATTTAAGAATAATTTTCATGTTAAGAAAAAGAAAATTAATTTAATAGGAATGTATTTTGAATAATTTAAAATTGATATTTTTTGTGGCTTAAATAAAATTCTTTCACAAAATTGTCATGGCTTTTATTGAAACAATGTGCATTTCATGTTTTTATTCACAAATCTAATGTTGTAAATAAATATAGTTTCATTAAATGAATTATATTTTTGTTTGATTTTGTCTTTGAATTGGGAAAGCTTGCTTACAACAAATATTTTATATTCGCAGCAAATGAACATTTGTAAGAAAAATTTTATTTTTCAATATGAAATTTCATTCAAGCTGATTTCATGTAGAAAAATAAATTAAAGAAAACAGATTTTAAAACACACAGTAGTGTGTTTTAGGACATTCATATAAAATTACCGGAAACTAAAAAGAACTTTTTCTGCACACATTACATGATTTTTTTTTCCTTTAAATCATTTTTTCACTTAATTAAAACAATATAAAATCCTAGAGTAAGTTAAATCTCTTCAATACAACTAATGAGGAAATAATATAGAAAATAAATTTAAAATTAATTTTAACGTTTAGTAAGTTGCATTTGAGCGAAATAACGTGGTTTTAAGTGCCGCCTTAGAAACTGTTTCCTTATTAATAAGAAACATGCAAACTGAAAGGAAAACTTCTGAGCGTACTTTATGAAAAGGCATTACAAGAGCATTAATATGATCTTCAATGCTCAAGTAAGAACTTTTATGCAGTGCTAATTATTACACATTCTTTTTTATTATCATGAAGTTTTCCAAGATTATCTCGAATGAGTTTTTTTTTTTTTCCTTTAACATCTAACGCCTTTTTATGTTATGAGGTACTAAATGCCCTTTAAAAAGGAAAAATAGTCTCTAATCTTCTCTCACTTGTTGTTGATTTAGTAGTTGTTTTTTTTTCAGTCTTTATTAATATAAGAAGACAGTTTTGCAGTTTTTAAAGTTTCTATCTTTTCTTTGTCTAATTAAGTTAAGCGGCCCAATAAGCGCTAGGTAAAAAATAAATTTTCAAAGTACTTTAGTTGATAATAAACTAAATTTCCTCAAAATCATATAGAAAAAATTATTTAAATCGTCAAAAAAAATATTTTAATGAAGTTTTAAAGACATTATTAAGCTTTAATATAAAAACATATTTAGATTTCTACCTTATTTCTCAAGCAAAAGAGAATTATTTTTTTAAGTTTGTTTTAACTTTATGGAATTAACTAAAAGAATCACGTTTAATTTATTTATTAATAAATTTTAATCTCATTAATGTAATTTTTAAATGAATTTAATTTTTATTCCCTTTCATTTTATTTGCTGCTAAGTATAAAGTTGTTTTTTTATCTTAAATTAACTAAAAAAAAACAAATTAATTCGTCATTTTCTGCAAAGGAGAGGAATGATGGTAAATCCGATTGATAAATAATGAACACAAAATCCATTCACTGTAAATGCTGCAATTCATAGTCTATTGCAATTTACATCAAACTACAATATCTATGTATGACAGGTAATGACGTTATGATTTGCCATTGAAGTATTGTATTTGTTTTCATTACGTTTGTCTTTTAAACTTCAAAGGATAGTTTACTGAGAAATTATACTGTGGCATATTTTGAAATATTAATTCCTAAATATTTGTCGCACTTTAATCTTCTCAATATCATATTTCAATGGAAGTAATTTCCCTTCGCATTGTGTAATTACCCTGTTCCCTCCAAATCCCTTTGTAATGTGGAAAATTTAATGGAAAATTGAAACGACGTTTCTTGAGGAAATATAAGCTTTTATTTGAACAAGAGCGTTTGTGGTGAAATATCTAATTAACTTAGAATACATATCGGAATTGCCAGCTTTAATGAGATCTCTCAGAGAGAGGTTTTGAATTTTGGATTTAACAGAAATCATAATTTATCGATAGGACTGAAATAGGTACACTATTGCATTATACCTAGAAAATAATATGAGATTTCTAATATTGGGTATAGACTGCAAAAAATGTGAGAAATTTGTTAAAAGAGATGTCATTCAAGCTAGTATTCACTAAAAACCAGTATAAAATATATATCTTTTATTGTTATGTTTAAATGTTATTTTTAAATTGAGAGAGAGCTCACATGCGTTTAGTTTATTAAGATATTTTGGTTTAACAGAATAATTTTTAATTGTTAATAATAATAATAATTATATATATATATATACATACACAGTGATCTTTTTTAAAGTGACAGTGTTTGCAGCATCCTGTAGCGCTATCTAATAGCTCAAATGGCACCAAACTTTGTAGTTAGACTAATCAAAACATAGAAAAAAGATTCGTAAAAAATAGTTCCAAAACTCACCGCATGGGAAGTTTGTGGCGCTTCTATAGTTTACAATAACGAGAATTCGCATAAAACATGGGTTTCGAAGAAAAATTTAAATGTTGTGCATTGACAGTGTCAGTAATAGGAGTTATAAAAGCAAGTAGTAGACAGCTCCGACAAATAATCTCAGCTGAAGTAATTGAGCTCTAGTGGCCATGCCTCTCACGTTACCGGAACGTGCGTTTATGTTGAAGAATAAAATTTGTCTATTGGGAAGGACAACATAACAAAGACAATGCGGAATATTCCTCGTGATATGTTACACACGACTGTGGAGAACGTTGTGCACAGGATGCATGGTATTATTTCTAAGAATAGTACTCACATTGAATGTGGTCTATTTCCTCACCAAGGAAGTTAATGTAAGAAATAAACATTAATCATTTAACTATACATTGCATGAGTTAGTATTTTTCTTTTATCACATTTTACACAATGTAAAGCGCCATAAAATACCGTAGCGAAAATTTTTGGAACTAATTTTGTTTTTCACACAGTTTTTTTTTTTTTTTTTTTTTTTTTTTTTTATGTCTTGAGTAGTCTAAATAGCAGGTTTGGTGCCATTTCGACAGTTAGATCGCTCTACAGGACGCTCCAAAAACACTGCCACTTTAAAAATGATTTTACCCTGTATATATATATATATATATATATATATATATATATATATATATATATATATATATATATATATATATATATATATATATAAGAAACAGCTAAATTGATAATACTTCATGTTTTCTTTTATGTTTTTGATAGTCATCAAATAAAATATGTATCTCTTTCAGAGCTATACATTTTATTTATTATTAAATAATTTATAATAAAAAGTTGTGTTTAACATAAGTATATGAGGAAATATAAGATTTTTAAGTGTAATTACTTTCTTTGTCAAATCATCTTGAATAAAAATTATTTGTGTTATTGCGTATATTATTTAGTTTAATTATTTGATAAGTGGAGTCTGAAATCCTCTTTAACTTTCAGGTATAAGTAGTTTTATACAGCTTAAAAAGGAATTCTTATTGCCACGTCATCATTTCATTTCATATCATGAAATATTGCTCTTCTGTGCAAATAATTTTTCATGATGAGTATTTATGCAATGAGAAGCAGCGAATGACAGAATCACCGTTATCTTTTTCTTAACCGTTGTACAAATCGATTCCAAATGTAAAATATAAGATAGAAAGTCGATCGTAGAATTTGAAATAAAATAAAATGAAAGTTAGTTTTCATTTTAACATAGGGATAAGAAAACAATGAATTCAAGTCGCAAAAAGAACTAAAGTGAAACTAAAAATAAGAAAAAAAGGTTTTTTTTAAGGAAAATAACAGAACTTGACAGTGGGAATTTTTCACCATCTGCACAGATCGTTAGATGAAATGCTACTGCTGTTTCTTCAGCATCAACCAACAATCAAAAATGCTGTTGAAAAAAATATCAAAGCTATCTTGATGTACAATGTAAAAAAAGAAGCTTGAACGGAAATGCAAGAATATTACGCGGAAAAAAAGATAGGGAAAAGTTATTTTATCCACAATATGGAAATGGAAACTAAAACGCGTTCCCCTTTCTTGTCGTTATTAGTTTCACAAAATTATCAAAAACAGGCAAGTATGTCAGAACGATTGGAATGGCATTGCAAACTTTTTGTATTTTTTGATTTTTATCGTTTTAAAATAGTTGTATATTTAAAAAAAAAAACTTGTTTTTCACTTAAAATATAACCATTGTATTTATGTTTTAAAAGAGTTGCTAAAATTATTTTGCTTTTTATTCAACACTTGAATCGTTTTAAGTAATCGAAAATGTTTTCAGTTCATTATACTCTTTTTTATACTGAGTAATTGGCAAATATGCCCTGAATATAAAGCTTAAGTTTTAAATTGAAACTTTTGTCACATAAACAATGTACATATTTAAATTTTATTCCTATTTAAATTAGTATCGTTGCAGTATTTTCTTTTGCTATTTAGTACAGTACAAATAAAAATAATTTTTTAAATATCATTTTCGATTCTGCTAATAGGTTACTATTACTACTTTACATGTATAAGTTGTACATAGATATTATGCGTAAATAAAAACATTCATTTTTTGTGATTTTAAAAATGTTTAATGGGAAAAATATTTCAGATATTTCCATCAAATTGACAGAACTTAAGTCATAATTAGGAACAGTGAAATTTGCTTGTAGATCTACAGCATTACAGCAAAGGAGAATTGTGGTTTTCTTTAAGATCATAAACACATGTATAGCTTCACATAATTTGAAATACTTCTTAAATATTTTATCAATATTAAATTTATTTTCCTTTTTAGGTTAAGATAAATTATTTAAATTCTGGTGATAATGAAAATTTCTAAAAATTATTTTCTAAAATTAATACGGTTCGAATTATTAAATACATGACTTCCTAATAATTCACTGCCGTTGTGAATCACCTAAATCAAAAAAAAAAAATATTTTTGACTTACCTTAAATAATACAGCCATTAAAATGAATGAAATGCTGACCGCCCTGCCTTGTGGTCAGAGTGCCTGACTGCGGATAAGGAGATCCTGGGTTCAAATCCAGGTTCGGGCATGAATGTATTTTCACTCTCGCTATCTATCCATCCTGCCTTTGTCCTTTCTGTGTATTAATGAGGTGTGAATGATTGCCTACTCTATAAATTGGTCCCTGGCTTGTGTGTATTGAAGCAGACGGACTCAACACCAAATATAGTTCAGTATAAAAAAGTGGAGCTGCGCACCCCATATTGTCAGCCTAGTTGGCACAAGACAAAATAAAATGAATGAAATAAAAATTATTCAAAACTTTCAATTAGTTTCTAAAAGTACTTTAATCAAAAAATAATTATCTTATAAATCAAATTTAAAAACTAGAGAAAATGCTAAATCAATTATAACTGTACAATAATCTGTTTTAAGTTTTCGAAAATTATTATACTCCAAATGACATACTAAGATAAGCTAAATTTTTAGTAAGTTATTGACAGATTATGATAGGTCTTTGTATGTTCCGAGACATTAGATAACAAAGAGTGCATACAAGGAATTTTGATGTACATCTTTTTATTTATAAATTTGAACTTTATAAGAACAGATATGCCTATTTTTCCTAAGAAATCTTTCATGCATTTAGTTTCATATTCAAAAAAATATCACACTCACTTTCACAGAAGTTATTCATAGAATAAAAACATCACAGATTAAAATAAGTATGTTTAACAGAAACAAAAACAAGCACCAATTTGAAATTCAATTTTGAATAATTTAAAGTTACAGTCAAAATATTTTGCCTGAATAACAACATATATGTTAACTCAGCTTTTAAAAGTTGTACAAAAAGATAAAATATTTTAAACCAAATAGTGGATTCTGCAAAAATCACGTTGTCTCATATACCTAATGATACACATTTCTTAAATATCCTTTACTACGTATGTCAGTCAGAAAATTTGTTGCATTATTGCGAAAATATGTTCCGTCTGTAACTATTTCTACATGACATTCTTATATCTATCCACGTTTTAAAAGAGACAGAGTAAAACTTTCTACCAAATATTTGAGTTTCTAAGTCATATAAGAATATTTTGAAGTTAATACAACGATTTATTTTAACAATAAATGGTAAAAAACGAATCTATAATACTCACTAAAGATTCAACATTTTGGGGTATTCTCTGTTAATAGAATAATAGTTTTATTGCCTTATAAAAATAAACATTACAATACTGCATTAAAGTACTCCGTGACTGTACTTGTTTTCTATTTCAGAACACTCTTCCTTTCGCAAATTTAAAAAATGAAATTAATAAGAAAAATAACAAGGAAAATAATTTGCCATAGTAATACATATTCATGAGAAAGTTCAGCAAACATAATATCTTTATATAACGAGACATAATGCATTCAATTAGGAATATCTTAGCTTGAATAAATTATAATTGAATGAATCTGTTCACCTTAGATTAAGACTATTTCAAATGTCTACTTTGTAGTTTCTAACAAAGCGGTGCACTAATTAGTAGTTAAGCTGTATTAGCATTATTTTCTAGACATAATATAAATACTTTTGCAACGTTAAATTAGATTAAGTTCTAGAATTTTAACTGTGAAACGATTGAACAATAACTGCATTGAATTGAAATCCGTATTAAGATAAATTATGAATCTAATTCTATATTATGCAAGAAATGTTTATTATTTTTACATGCTACGAAATTCTATATTTGTAAACATAACACGGAAAATGACTTATTTTATATAACTACAATATTTCTAGGAAGTAGATTAAATACCTTCCCTAGAACTCCTTTGTATGCAACAGTTAATTATTTTAATAATAACTAGATAATTGAATAACTTATTCTAATTTATAAAAATGAAGTAGAAATCTTTATTAACAAGATTAGACAAACGTCTGTTAAGGATATAAATTAAGAAATATAGCATGCTATCACACACAATTATACTCATATTGTAAAATACTCTCTCTTCATTGCTACTGAGAATTATTTGAAAAAAAAAAGTTAAATTTTGTTGAAAAATTGTTGATAGTCTTAAAATAAAAAAGATTCAGTTATCATATTTAACTTACATTTTACAATAATATTTGAATAAATAAGTAAAGTAATAACCATTTGTTTATGTGATTAAATGCTAACAAGTGTATTTAATTTTTCTTTAAACTACTTTAAGAATTAGCTGCAAAAGTTAAGATTTTTCTTTTTAACAACAGAATTATATTTGTTAAATTCAATGAGACAAAGATTTTCTTCAGTTCCAATTTGCTTACATGTTAATTGAATTGTTAAAAATCATTCTTTCAAATAATAAATGTAAATAAAAAAATATAGCGTAAACTGTTCAGAAAGTTTAAAAAAAATGAATTCCCTAGTGTCACAGTTAAAGTTAAAAGTATATCATAGTATTTCAGTAAAAAAAAAAAATTTGAATTCTTCCACGTGACGCTTTCTTTTGTGTAAAAAAAAACAATCGGATTTTGTTGCAAGGATTTCAAATATAGCTGAACCGAAAGGATATTTCTCATTTTTAAGTAGCTTTATTTTCCTTTCAGCTTAATTCCTTGGAAAAAAGGAAGATGTGAGAAAATAGTTTGTGTTTTATTCAAGTGTGTGGATATTTTACTGTTGTACTAAAATTGTTTCATAAAAACACTGGTGAAGCTTCTGGACATGCAAATATTTTTGTGGATTTTTACCACCTAAATAATATCAATTTCAATTCCTAAGCCAATAATTTCGAGTTATTTTATGTTTTAAATAAATTCTGCGATAAACTGAGAAAATCCTGTGATTCAAAAGCTTGTTAAAATGCAAATGATTGGAAAGAGATTATATATCCATTTCCTTTTTATCGAGTTAATTATTTTTGTTTTTTAATTAGATATATCTCATTACTTTTCAATGCTTATAAACACCTTTGTTTCTCAGATTATGAATTTTTTTTTTTTACAAATAATGAAAAAAATATTCAGGAAAAGTATTTTCCGTATAGCATTTTAAATCTATTCTTCAGCATTTTCATGAATTAAAAATCTTTATTAAGTAAACAAAAAAGAGTAGTGCTTCAATAATTTTAAAAAATAAATCTTATTTGATCATGCATTAATTGCAGATTGCTTATTAAATTTAATACGTTACGTTGTTTAAATTCATTTTCTGATAAACTGTTCATTGCAATAGAAAAAATTAACTATTTCAGTTTTATTTCTTATACAATGAATTTATAATTTCAATTATTTGTCTTACATTCAAAACCCTTCGCATTATTTTGATCTACTTAAATGTATGTTTAATATTTTCTTTAGTACAAAAATTAGATACTTTATAAATTAAATATATTATGAATTACATTTGACATCATTTTAAAAATATTAAATTTAAATTTATAAATTAATTTTATGTATCTTCATAAATACAGATTTTAATAAGAAATAAATACAACATTTATGTAATATAGTGCATAAGTAATAAAAACAAAATTGGTTTTACAAAGAGAAATTTAGCAGACAGAAATTCAAGGAAATTTACATAAAAAATATTATATATTTTTCATTTAAATCACAGAAAATATTTACATGAATATATATATAATTTCTCTAATAATAATTTAAATCATCGTTATGGTTTTCCATAAATACTCTTAATCAAGAATACTTCTTGAAATGTAAACATTTTTTCCAATAACGCGTTTTCTTTCATAATATATCATAAATCTCTTATTAATATACATTCAAAAAGAATTGATTACAGTCAGATTAAGCAATTAACAGCAGCATATTATGTAATAAAATAGTAGGAAATTATAAATAAACTGGTAAGAATCTTCAAATTTCATTCGTAAAATAAGTTAGTTATTTAATACATTATAGTTAGATTAAATTGATTTTAAGGTCAAACTATTCATTTTATATTTAAATTATTTATACCAGTTTGGGTTTAAATTTTTGAAAAATTAATATTAAGCAATTATAGGAAAAAAGTTTCTTTAAAAATTCATAAATTACAAACCATGAAATTATTCCCTTTAAATAAAATATGTCTTGAATTGAATTTTGCGTTTCCTCTCTAAAGCTTTACTTTCATTTAAATTTTTTTGCTGAAATACATATATATGAATTAACCTTTTAAATTAGTTAAAATGCAAAAGAATAATCATTTTTGATCAAAAATCTGATCAAAAATATTTTGTAATACGACATAATTTAACTTTAAAAAAATAATTAAACATAATGTGAAAATTGTTATCTGCTAAAATATTTAAAAACAAGTTTATGAAATTCTTTGTACAGTTATGATAATTGTAAAATTGTTTATATACAAATTTTGGTATATGAGATATTATGTTTACGTTTGATATATTAAAACTAAATAGGATGGAAAAATGCAAATATTGTTGAAGCTGCCAGAAAAATTTCAATAATAATAAAAATGCCTACACAATTTACTTAAATTTTGAAATAAAGCATTCCAGTTTCGAAATTTAATCAAACAATTTCAAAAAAATCTGAATGTAAATGTTTTACATTCATCAAGAGGATACATTTTTCATTCCACAAACATTTTAAAATTAATTTTCCTCAAATAAATTTTCATTTTCCAAAAGTGCATAAAGCCAGATAAATCCAAAGAATGAAAATAGTTGCCAAAGTTTGGGAAACCAGGAATTCGTTATGAGTGAATATAATTGCATCAGAAAGCAAAGAAAAAAGTGAGACAAATATTAAAAAAATATTGAAAGAGAAACACATTATTTTATTAATTAAGTATGTTTAAAAAAAGCAGGAAAAGTACAAACCAAGGCTATCAAGTTGAAAAAAACTGAGAATATAAGAATTTATTTAAAGTTCAACAAATAGAAAAAAGTTTAAAGAGATATTTGCATAGCTAGTAATTTCTAAAAAATGGAGTTATTTGCAAAAATATCTACCTGAACCGAAATATTAAATGTAATGAGATATCAATAAATATTTTCACAAAAATTTAAATAATTCATAAAAAACCAAGTATCAAAGTTCCCTTACTTGAATTTGCACACATATATTTTAGTTCTAAATATGTAGACTTATCTGCAATAATGTTACCGAATATTAATGTTGAGGCATTAAGGGATGAAAAGATAGAAGCTAATCAAATATATAACTCTCTACTTTACAAAGTTTGTTGAATTAAAGGTGAAGAGTTAAAACTGCTCCTAAAGAAAAAGGAGATCATACAAAATATAAAATTTTCAATAAATTTATTGATTTCACAAAAATGTAAATATTTTGTATAGTTTTGAAGATTTAGTACCATAAAAATGTCATATCGGAAGGATTAAGTATTTGTTTTGTTAAATTAATTTTAACGTTAAAAATTCACACACAGTTCATTAACTATTGTATTACAGGTAATATATATAATATATTGAGTAACAAAAAACTGTGTAACGAACAGTAACAATAGAAAAAATCGAGAAAAAAGGTTACAGCAAAGAAATGACATGTAATGAGCAGAGTGAAGCACGAAAGCAGTTACGAACTAGACTATTTGATATCTACACATAGGGGTGAGTAATGCTATCTTATATAAAAAAAGTGGTTCATTTCAGCAGTTACATTATTTCTCCCACTATGTTGGTAATCGCATTTGTCTGATATTCATTACTCTTTATATCTTTGTTTCAAATTTCTTACAAATCATTTGTCAAAGGCATTTGAATGAAAACATGCACTGATATGCACGCAGACGGCTCTTTTCTGAATTACATCTACTGTTCCTACAAAAAATGCCAATGCACACTGAATCGGGACTACTCATTGTTTACCGATGTGTCCCGATTCATTATAAGAGACGATTCCCGACTGATACAGATCTAGAAATCCCAGGATCTTGATCTCAAGCTCACACAATCACTGAAATACACAGCTACATTTGTACTGTTATCATGGTTTGTTCAGGGATATCATTTGGTGGCCGAACTGATATATACAACTTTCCTCCGGTTCAGAGACAGCAATCTTCTTTTGGGATGTAATCTTTGATCATTATGTTCATCCCTACTTCATAGTTATGGGATCCAATGCTAAATTTACAAACGATAACACACAAGAACATAGAGGTCACGTTGTCAAATAATATGTTTAACATGAACACTGCTTCGAATAGAATGACCAGCGCGTTTGTCCAAAGTGAATATAATAGAGCATACCTGGGATATGTTCGGGAGAAGTCTTTTTCTGCTCTGCACAATCCTCCTTGAAACCTTAATAATTTAAGAGCATGTATTCTGTGATAATTAGCACACATCATTCAAATTGCTATTGACAACCTGCTTGCAAATATAAATCGTCGCTGCAATTATTAGAGAAGTGTCAGGATCTCTAGTAGATGTGGTCACTCTCCGAAATAATAAATAATAGTCCTTTTCCTTTGTTATTTTGCGTGGCATAGCCTCTTCTTTTCAACAACATGTGAAATTTCCATAGTGTTTCATTAAATTAGTTTAATTATATACATATATACATATACATATATATGTATGCCGAGCTGGCAGCCGAATGGTTAGCGCTCTTGCCTTCGGTTCAACAGTTCGTGGTTTCGAATCCCACCTTGGGCATGGATGTTTGTAGTGGTTTGAAATCCACTTTAAACCGTAGGTCACAGTCTAATTAGTCCTTGTGAGCAAAAAATGACCATTGAGTGACAAACAAACTAGCATTTATATATATATATATAATAAAACGCTGAAATTTAATTTCTTTGTTTTTTCTAATTTGTATAGACTTCTTTTAAAATTCGTATTTTCTAAATTACGAAAACGTATTTTAAATTTTAACTAAGTGCATCATTTTTTTCAATAAATGAGCTCAGATGGTTTTGGAATCAAGATCCATTAAATTTCAAGTAAAAAGAACTTTGAAGCTCAATCATTTCTTAAAAGAAGAATAATCCAACAAATGCATAAGTTCCAGCTCACCTTAACGAGGCGTTTTAAAGCCAGAAAAGAATGCTTCGACAACTGCAGACCCCAGTTAATATGAACGAAAAAAATGTACACAATGCATTTTCTTCTTCTTTTTTTTTTTTTTTTTTTTTTGCTTCATCTAATGCTATTACCATAAGCTTCCATTCCAAATACCTTTAACTCAAAGTATTTTACATACAGCATTACTACTCAAAACAAAAAATTTACTTTCTTGTTTAGTTACCTAGCTAGTAGCATCTAAATAGCTTATACGCTAAAGTGCAGTTTTAGACAAAAGTAAAAAAAAAAACGGAAATATTTTTTTACATCAGAAAAAATAACACTAAATTAATTAAGTTCATGTATATATAAGTAAACAGACCTCAAATACTTTCGTTTAGATAAAAGAAATTTCAATGCTAAATGAAAACCGGTTTTAAGAAAATAGAAAGAATTTTAAAGTCAAATGAAATAGAACTTTATAAAGCATTTAATTTGATAAACTGAAGCCTTTTTAGTTGGAATTTAATTTTCTAATTAAAATACGTGCGAGTTCAATTTTACATAAAGTAGCATAAAGTATGGAATTTAATAGTTGCTTTTTCACACAATTTGTTAAATTATTTGTAAATTTTATGATATAATTGTTTTGAGTGTATTTCCGGAAATCTTTTACATTTTGTATTTAAATTATTGTTCTTTTGTAAAAGAAATTATTGAAACAAAAAATTCATCAAATACTTTATAGTTTTACTCTATTTACTTTTAAGATTTTGATAAGTTTCCTTAATATTGTATTTTTAATTTTTATACTAACATTTTACATCATAATAAAATTTCTTATATATAAGAACTTTCGAATGCTAAAATAGTAAATAATTACATCTACTAAATTTTAGACAAATATTTTTAACTAGTTAACATTCCTCTTAGTATTTTACGAAAATCATCTGCTTTTACATATTGAACACTTTGAAACTAATCCATTTAGAAGTTTAACTCTTGATTTGAGGAAAAGGATTATTCAATACTATATTTAAATTTCAAAATTTTTCCCATTAATTTATGGAAAGCATTTTAATGCGTCAGCAACATAGTTTGCAATATGTGTATTATGAGACAGAAATTAAAATTCAGTAGATCTTGAAAATTTGTGTAAAATAAGCAATTTGTGTCTTCCTAAATTATTTATTTTTGACAGTTTTAGCAAAACTGCATTCATTATAGTCTATTGATTAACGCTCTTACCTTAGATTCGTGAGTTCATTGGTTGGAATCACACGAGAGGCTTGAGTTTTGTGGTAATTTTCGGAATTCACTCGGTACTATAGGTTCCCGTCTAGTTAGCTCACATAAGCGAGGAACACAAACTAAAAGAAAATTACTTGATAAGCACGAAAAATACAGTTTCAATTCAAGTTAATACCATATTATTCTTTTGTAAATTAAGATTATGATATTAAATGAAAGAAAAAATATTAATATTAAATAATTAATCATTAAAATATTTAAAAATTATTTAATTAAGTATTTTACATAAAGATGGCGTGTCTAATTGCTAAAATTAAATAATTCATATTTATAAATATCAGATGAACTTTTCCTAATAAAGTGTATAATACAATTGTTGGTTGTAAAAATTGCTTAGTATCGGGGAAAAGCAACGATTTTAAAAATAATTTTGGAGAAAAAACAGTTGTTTTAAAATTGTGTTATTTTATTAGAAAAATTTACAGTGGATTATAATCATTTTGAGACCTAATTATCAGATAATAATTTCTTAAGAAAATTTTCGATTATATTAATTAAAAATTTTCTGAAATGAACTCATGTGCGATTAAAATTATTCCAGAAATTTTTCACAAATTGCTTTAATAAATATACTTCATAAAAATTCTGCTCATAAAAATGCACATAAAATAATCATTTTCCGTAATTTATTATCTAGACTTAACTGACGTACTTAGGCATCAAACAATTTATCTTTGTTGTATTCATTTTTAATTGTAGGCTGGAATGTATTTCTGCACAGTTGTTTCTAGAAAAGTTGCTAATTAGCCAATACGAAATTTGTTTTTTTTACTAACCTTTTGAACCATTTTTCCTATTTTTTAAATAAAATTTTAATATTAGTTGTTTTAATTTATGTGTATATTCTATCCTATGTTGTGTTCATGTTTTATTGCTCTGGAATTTTTTCAAATTCTAGCAAAAGTTTTTCATTCAACTTTTATGTGACTAATACAATATTAATGGTAACTTAGGAAAGAATAATTGCGGCAAAAATAAAATGTTTTTTCCTTAATCTTCGGAAATACTTTACATCATTACTGAATTCAAGTGGCAAATATTTAAAAGAAGGTGCAAAAACTATGAAATTTTATTTTCTCAAAGGAAGTAGAAAAGTAAGTAATATTTAGAAAATAAGATTTTATTAAGAATTTAAGAAAGAGATTTGAAAAAGGTAAGTTATACTTATTATTTCAAAATACTTTCAGTATATTTCAAGCGAAATGAAGGTCACAAGTATTGAAATGTCCAATACATTTTATAATAATTTCATACATGTATTTTACATAATCGGTACAACAGTTTTCCTGTGTTTAGTTAAAGAATAACATATTCTTAAAATTATTGACGTTAAACAATTGCAACTGAATACAGTTATTCAATTAAGTAATAAAGGAAAGAAGAGTGTTCAGTTATATATATATATATATATATATATATATATATACATCTTACTTGAATATAATACGTAATATTTGAATATAAATCAATATAATACGCAATATTAAATATATTTTGAAATTCATTTATTACTTACCTACCAAAAAAAAAAAAAAAAAAAAAATAAATTTGAAAAAAAAAGATATTTTTAAATTTAACTTAAAACAAGTTTATTAGTAATGTGTGCTATAAAGATAAATAAAAACAAGCAATTCAAATGCGGCTTTAAATAATTTCATTTGCAGTAGTTAATTCAAATAATTTATTTGCTTAAAACAAAATACAATAAATTAAATAATTTATAAGATTATCTATAGTGAAAATATGTGTGTCTATATTAACAATATAGGAATTATCTATATGAAATGAAATCCCCATTAATAAATTAGGGACTTTTTCTCATTTGTTAAATATATAGATGTAAAATCTAGAAAAGTATTCACTATTTCATAGCTTTATGTATGTGCAATGTAGCATAGCTTATACCAAAATAAAGTATTGCTTTTTAATAATATTTTAATTACAGTTTTGAATGCTGGATTATTTTAAAAAAATTAAAAAAAAACATTCTTAAATCTTTATTTTTATGAGAAAACGTAAACAGGTTTGTACATAAGAAACTACTAGTACATAATCTCGAAATAATATATGATATATTTTATCTATCAAATGTTACATTTTATTGGTTAGTAAACTCTGTAGTAGTGCAATAATAAAGCTTAGTTTTATATATATTGTTATTTTTAATTCTCCTGAGTTCAACCTCTAAAGATTGGAGGACCAAGTGGATGACTTATGAAATGTTAGTAGTCAATTTTGTACGATAGATAACAATGGAAAGAAAACATTCTTCTTATATTAAAGCTTTATTTGTGAGTAGAGGGGATCAAATGTTTTTCTTTGGGGAGAGTTAGGAGTGTTATTTCAATTCTATAATCCTGGAGGGAAATTGGCGCTAAGCAATAAGCAAACCCTATATCAATATTTTCAGAATCGGATATAAGCTATTGTTTTAGTTGCTAATAGCTTTGCTCAAAGCTTCAGTCATGTAGTATCGTCGTCGAATCAGGGTTAACTGAAATCACTTTCATTGGGTTGGGGATGAATGGCATATATTTTTATTTAAACTCGCTGTGACTTTTAAATGCAAAAGAAGAAAATCTATAAAAAGTAAAAACATTTTGTAAGTTCTCATGAAATAAAACTCAATTTTCTTGTTTTCATTTTAAAAATCATAAATTTTTCGGGAGATTAGGTTTTTGAAAATGAATTTTATAGAAATATTTTTGAATATACTGCTTAGATAAATTATATTACAATGCTGTTATTGTGGCTTAACCTGCTGCTGTCTGACGAAGTCATACATGATCTATCTGACCGATGATCCTAAAGAATATTACAATGCAATTATAATTAATACTAAATTTTTATAAATTTTTAAGGAATTAATCCCAGTAAAGTTTTTTAATTAAGATAAGAAATCTAAAAAGAGTATTTTTGAAGCATTGCTAAAAGCCGTTAGTTGTGGAAATGCATTAAAACTAGACATTTTTTAGAAATATCAGAAATAATTGATTGGTTTAGAGAACAGTTTTTTTGTCTACAATCTTTTTATATTCATTTCACCTCTTAACAATGCTGTAGACATACTAAATAAAATAAATTATAATTTCAAATAATATATTTTATGGAAAATCATAAAATTGCAAAAAAAAATTCCATCTGTTAAATTCTGAAAAGCAAATTACATATACTTACATCCATAGTGACTCAGACGAGCCACAAACTGTGCCTAAGGTTAACGGATTTTGAATACTCACTTATCACCAAGGACCTCCTAATTATATATATAAATTTGTGATTAGGTGATAAGAGTCGCACGTGAGTTGGCACCTTCCTTTGCACATCCACGCCACCACGTCGGCTACAGAACTTAGGATGTCACCAATAAACTTGGAGCATAAATAATCTTTGGTGATCCACAGTAGTTCAGTGAAGGAAAATGCGGTTGTTAACCCAACCGCATTGCCTACGGCAAACAACGCTTCATATTGCTGATCTTATCGCAAGTGGTATGAAACTATAGTTTCTTGTCTGATCACTTGTATACCAAAAAAGGAAAATCTTGGTATGACAAGTCCCAAACAATGAAGAAAAGGTCCTGTTAATGTATCTAAGTAATTTATATGTTAGTAGTTGTTTCTAGTTAAGTTGTTTCTACTAATATATAATTCTGTATGTTATCTGAAGTAATTTTAAATTCCTGTGTAATTTTGGTAGCGTTTTCAACGAATTTCTACTAACATATTAATGATTAATTTTAGTAATCATTTTATTTGTTGTAAATATTATTTTCGAAACTAAGATTAAATGCTGTGTGTAATTTTTGAGAGTTGAACTTAAGCAGTATGTATGTTATAAATTAGAAAAAATATTCCCATGTTTTTTATTCGTCTTATCAATTAAAATAAAAACATCAATGTTAACTAACCTTATTAGTGCATTTATTGATGTTTTACAGTCATTTATTGTTATCTTTGGTTAATTAAAAATCTATGACCGACTATTGATTACAAAACGACTGTGAAAATATCTAATGATGATAATTGCAATTTAAATATTCATAATAGACTCAATAACAGTAAATAGATAGAATAAGGGAGACTTGCTAAAATTGAAAGAGGTACAACATTTAGATAGATACGGGGGTGGGGAATCAAGGTTTTTTGAAGTATTTCTGTAACCAAGATTTTAGCCTAGCTTTAATATCAAGATGCAAAAAATGCAGTATTATTCCATACATTGCTATTGTAGGAGAGAAAGGATGTGACGAGAAAATTATAATTGAAATGTTGATCGTAAATATCGAGATGTTGATAAATGCTTGTATATATTAATAACTATTATTTATAAGCGAACATAAAAATAAGTTTTTAAAAACTCTTAATAAATATAAATTTATGGTGTTAGATTAATCCGTAAATCATTTTTTGTTAGTATATATATATATATATATATATATATATATATATATATATATATATATATGTATATATATATATATATATATATATATATATATATATATATATATATATATATATGGATATAAATTTAAACTATAAATAAATATTTACACAGGTTTTTCGCAAATTATCTTCCACTTTTGCTATCAAATTTATCATACAAATTGTCACATATTATTAATGAAAAATGATATTCAATAATTTTTAACTTTTAATAAAATTTACTTTTAATCCTTAATATTTAGTGCTGTTGGAATCTAATATTTATTTTCGTACGTGAAAATAGTATTTGTACCATTGTCTTAAACGTACCTACAAAGAAAAACAATAATTTCCAAGAACAACTACACTGCCGATGTTTTCTCGAATGAATTTTTTTCAAAGCATCGAAACATTGAATTTTGTTAAATTCATAAATTAAAGTTGATAGGATTTCGAATCATTATATAGAATGTCTAAGAGTCACACACACACACACAAACACACACACACACAAACACACACACACCTTGAGAAAATCTTTAAGTATTCTGCTTGAACCCCGAAGCTAAATAAAAATCGATTGATATCAAATGATTAAGTTTTTAAAGTGGAATCCTGATAAAAATATTCGTTGTGTTTTTAGTCTCAGAGTGCTTGGTCGATAGTTAGTCCAAAAACACTCCCTATGTTGTAACTTTTCACCAAGAACTGAAGTAGCGAAAACTCTCCTATCGTGCAAACAGTCAAAACCAGTCTGAAGTTCCAAAGCTGGTATGGGGTTGAGAAGCCTCCCCCAATGATAAGCCTAAGAGCACTATGCTACAAATTGCGCATAATATTTGAATCTTTGTATACTTTGAAACCGAAAAGTATACAAAGATTCAAATATTATGCGCAATTTGTAGCATAGTGAATCATATAAATATCATATATCCATAATTTTCAACGTATGGGGGGGCGCCCCCTTAAAAAAGCGTGAGCACATTAAAGGAAGCGCGATCATATACAAGGGAACATATTAATTAAAAAATCGATTTACTCACTGAAAGAAAATCCTACACATGCAAAATTAATTTGGATATAATATTTACTAATTAATTTATTAATTTACTAAAACAACTTACTAAATATCAAAGTTTATTATCTTACTTAATTTAATGAGCTTACTAAATTAAAAGTAAATTTATTAATTCCGTAAGCTTGTCTTGCAGAGCAAAATTTAATAAAAGCAAGGTTGGTTGGTTGGGTTTTCTGGCGCTATGTCCAAAAAGGACAAAATGCTCCTTTTAAAAAGGTAAGTTTAATATTTAAAATAAAAGCTCTCATTATTGTCTATATTTAGCTGCAATCTATATTTAGTCTTCAAAGAAACCACTGCAGAAAGTCCAGCTTCACAGAAGTAGAATGTTGAACATAATATACGATAGGCCCTTGTTTTTAGTGCAGAAAACTCATTACCTACTTCTTCCTAAAGTTCAAAGATAAATATATTATTAAATTATTTTTTTTAGTGCTGGTAAAACCAAAATTTAATTATTTTTGACACAATTTTCTTGATGTTATTTACTGAACAATGCTCATCTGCATACTTGTAGATGCTTTACCAACGTCCAATGATTTCTGAAGCCTATTTAAAAATCTCTCCATGTTTCGGTATAAATCTTCTGTTGAATATTAAATATTGTGAATTGCAATCAACACTAAAATACATATAACATACACATTCAGATAGATTAGATAGCGATGGAAGGATCGATACAAATGAGACTGTAGGAATTGAAACTGCTCCTTGTCGAACATTCTTCTCCCTATGAGGAAATACTTGCTCACATCTGCGAATACTTAAGACAGCATCTTGTCGGTATTCCAGAATGCTCAAAATGAAACGAAATTTCTCTCGAACCTGGAAAAATTTCCAATATTATAGATTAATATCAGGAAGATTATATTTCTTTTCAATTTCAAATACAATTAAATGATATTTTATGAGATGTGTTTGAAACGGTCATTGCTTCATTTCTACTTAATGATACAAGTCATTGGAATTTCTATAGTTATTTGATTTGCTTTAAAAATTCAAATTAATTATAATATATACATTTTTGCATCTTTTACATTTTTATCAAAAAATGCTTTTTATGTACATAAATACGAGAAAAAATCATCTCTTATTAAATATAATTTTATGGTGAGTCACTTTGCTGAAAATTTGAAAATTAATGCAAATTATTTAATTTATTAAAAATAATTAACGTTCACTACAAATTTTAAAATTTTTATTTAATACCTTTTAATCTATGGGTCATATTAAACAAGTTGGTGATTTCACCTCAAAAAAAATTTCAGAAAAGATGGTGATTTAACCTCAAAACAAATTTCAGAGCAAACATGAAATTTGAAATAAAAGTAAATTTCATTTCTTATACTACACTGAGATAAGTGTATAAACACTTCAATAATAATATTATATTATTTACTATATCTTGCATAAAAAATTATTTTATTTTCATTGTGAAATACAGATTATTAAATTTTAATAAGCAAATAATGTATAAATGCCAATTTATTTGCTTAGAGTTTAAATTTTTTTAAGTAAATCGAATTAAATCAAAAATATTTTAAGTAATCATTTTTTTAAACTTGAATATATATTTTCTTTATTTCTATGGATTACTCTGTAAATGTAGATAACACATCATGTATTGTTGATCAAAACTAAAAGCCAACAATTTCTAAATAAAAAAATTCAAGAGAAAGGCGAAACAAAACTGTTTCATAATTTTTCAGCTCCAGAAAAACAAGTTTAATCATTTTTATTTGAATCCCTATAGTGTAAATATTTTTATAAGAAGTCAATCTTAGGTAATAATATTAATTTTTCTGCATTTTCTAAATCTATTCCCTCAAGACAAACTCTTTTTCTCCTTCCACTTTTTTAAATAAGCATATCTTAACATCGAAAACAATTTACCAAATCGCGCAAGAAATGAAAGCTCCCCTGAGTCCGCGTCGTTAACTTTTAAATTTCTACTTTTATAACACTAACAATGATTTAGTGCTTTCGGATTTATATAAAAGAGAAATAATGGTACTGACGGTTGTCGTAGATAGTTTGTTTTAGTTCTTGCTTAAACAACTTTGAAATGCTTTGCCAATATTGAAATTTCCCTTAATTCGTATCTGCGATTGTTTAAGCAGTTTGCATGATTGCTTGTTCTAGATTTGCAACTCAGGAAATTACTTTGTACCTCGAATTAGAAAAAAAAAAGCTCATACTATTTATTACAGTTAAATCTTTTGATTTCTTTTTAATTTCTCGCAGTACTGATAAATCGTGCTTGAAATTACTTTTCGATTTTCCCTCCAATATTTCTAAAAGATAATTCTCAATGTTCTACAACCAGAAATTGTTTCTATCTTCCCACCACTCAATAAAAGTAAAAAAGAAATCAGATTTGTAAAAAAGCAAAAATCCTAATTATGGTTTTCCAAACAGTTACCTTTTCTCCAATAAAAAGTTGAGATATTCATTGTTTCATTCACATATTGTCGTAGTATGTTCTCAGCTTAATATATATTTTTGAACTATAAGTTATATTATAAAATGTATATTTTAAACTTTATATACATAAACACACAAAAGCGAAGAAGTAGAAACAAATGAAAATATGAGATTTATAAAATTCAAGTAAACATCGCATTCTATTTTTATATTAAATTATTTGAAATAAACTTCTTACTTTATTTTAAATTTATTATAAAATTTATTTAAATTTGTAAAATTATTAAATGATATATTATTTTAATCATTTTAAAATGAATGTACCATAATTATTATTTTTATAAAAAACTATCCAATAAAACAGGTAAAAATTAAAAAAATAATGTTATGTGTAATATTAATAAAATAAAATAATATGTGTAGTGCCAATTGATACAAGAAAAATCATTAGAATTAATTGCATTATTTATTTATTGCTTAAAATCTCAAAAGTTGATTAAGGAAAGAATTATTAAGGAAAATTAATTTCAAGCGTAATTAGCAAATATTTTCATGAAAAAAGCTCAAAAATTACTTTAGTGAATAAAATACGGATAATTGAATAAATTAATTGTATAATAATTTCGTTGCATAATTTGAATAGTTTTACAAAATTTGTTGTATCAATCTGGAAAATTGCAACTTATTATTTAAATCTGTTTCAAATACAATAAACAGATTTATTTCCTTTCATAAACTTCATATTTCAGTTTTAATTAATACAAAGATTAATTTTGAATATTTTACTGTATTAATAATCAATTAAATTTAATATAGCTTCATATCTATTTCAATTTTTTCATTCTATAACAAGTAACAAATGAGCAAATAGTAGTATGATTAAAGAGAAAAATTTAACATAATTTCTATCTTATGCCCGGCTGCCCTTAGAATATACGTATTCAACGCTGTAACGGGTGAAGATGAAGGTATCTTTTACAGTCGGGCACCTGTTGGCTGTGCTGTCTTTTTTTTCCGACAGTGAAGGAATAACGAATGACAAACACAGAAGGAATCATCCATTCATTAACCAGGATTTGAACCCGGAACCAATTGTTTCTAATTTAAGGACGCGAACCTCCCCTCTATCGGTCTGCTTATTGACAAAATCGCTAAAGTTATTTTAAGCAAAACAGTCATGTAGATATACATAGAATGCGCATAATCCAAAAAATTTTCATATTGATCTGGAGAATTAATATAAAATTATAGAGAATTGAAAACAGTATTCATTCTCATTGGATTGTTTTCTCAAGGTACTAATGGCCTTCAAAAAAGAATGCACAGTAGATAAATTTAGTACAATAGATTAAGTTTCTTTTTATGAAACTATTTATGATTGTTTGATATTTACCTTTATTTGTAATAGTCTGTATTAATGATAATTATGTAGTAATATTAATGATTAATTATACAAATATAATTTTTAAAATTCATTTTATGCATATGATCTGTGAAAGATAGATGGAAATATTAAATGCTAAATATGAGTTTTTCACGCGCAAGAAGAATTATAACGTTACTTTAAAATATTGAAGTATTTCGATATATTTTATTGATTGTCAAACTTAACTTTTCATGTAATTTGAATTTTATGATGAATCCTTTAAGTAAAAGTCGAATTTTCGTCAAAGAAATACAAATCATTATTCAATACATTTGGTTAAGAAAGCAAAGTTTTTATCATTAACTGAACTGATTACTGACTGTTTTATACAAACTAAAAAGTTTAGATAAAAGATATTTGCTAAAATATTTGCTGGTATCAATTTGTATATATGTAGCCGAAAACGATTGGGAAAAGGAAATTAAAACTAAATACTTACATTTTTTAATGTACAAAGATAACTGTTATTATTTGTAAGAACTTTTAATTTTATTTACTTTTAGGTCGCAGAGTAATTTTACAAAACATGTAGGTTTCAAAATTATACTTAAAATGGATAAATGCATTTGAATATTATCAGAAATCGTGTCAAATAATCGGGTTTTATTTTTCTTCGGACTGCTTATTTACGAATAAAAATGATAGATATCAGAATGAAAATTTCATAAATTCTATTCATGCAAATATTTTCAAATTTTTTGAAAAAAAATTCAATGTAGAAAGAAGAAATGTGTTTTCAAACATGATGCATCAGTGAAAAAAATCCTTTCAATAAGAAGAAGAAAAAAAAACCATATCCATCTTAAATCACTCTACTTTCATTAATGCAGATCAAAGAGAAAGATGAACTTGCTTGCGTGACTCAAACATAGCTAAAAAAAACATTCTTACATATTCTGCTAAAAAAAGGAAGAAAATACACACAAGCGCGCGTGTGTGGTTGGACTTCAAATCCAATAACAGATTCCCGAGAACTCACTCAAAGCGGGCACGCCAAGACAAGAGCCTGACGAAGAATTTTTCTGGATTGGTGTTCATGGGAAATCTATAACTGACATTATTTATCTGCAATCCAGCTCCAGATACAACAGCTCCAGTTATGCGAGATAAAATACAAAGATAGTGTGAGAATGTATTGATCATAGTTCTATGGATATAATTACAGAGGTTTGAACATTAATCCTAGAACTCTTTTTTTGACGCAAATGACCCCTCCAAGCGCGGTCGCAAATGGTATTTGGGAGCTATTCATAGATACTATATAACTACTCTTTTCATTTATTTTTGTTTCTCAATTTCCGATACACTTCTTAAGCATGTTGCGCTACATTATTTTGTGTTTTATTATGTTTGACAGTGGTTTTGTATTAGTTACGTTTCTAAATTCATGTTAGTACATTTTATGAAAAACTTGGTTTTCCCGAAATGTTATAAATTTTGAATAACACAAAGCTAACAAAGCAAAATTTTGTTACTTATTGCGTTATTGATTCGTTACAAACATCAGAAAAAGTAAAATTTCTCCTAAAACAGTTTTGCTCTGGAAAGCGAAAAGGTTTTTGGTTCATTATATGAGAATAGTTAAGTTTTAAATTTGAAATGTCGAATGTTTTAGTTTACAATATTTTAGTTTTATATTTATTTGATGGCTTGAACATTCAAGCTTATTGTAAGACCGTTGTAGCTATTATGTTATTATATTTTCCCCAAAGGGCTTCTCAATTCATTAATATATAAAATTACCATAAAATAAACTTTCAAAATATAAGAAGATTATTTCATACTTATTAGTGCAACTATGCTTAACTACAAATGGAAGATATATTCTTCACTTGAGTATTGGTATTTTTAATAAATGAGAAAAATTATTTAATTTTTCCGAATTTTATGCGATACAATATTATTTATTCCATATAACTTTGATTTGTTTTAAATTTACAGTTATTTTTCATTTAACTTAATTCAAATGATAGCAGAGATATAAAATATTTTGATGACAATTTAAAACACATACGCGCGCTCACAATTAACAAATTATTTTAACTTAAATATTATGATTTTGTGAACTTCAGTGCGCAAAATATAAATTTATATGCTTACTATGATTCCATACATTATAATTGATGCATCATATTTTTTTAATCATATAATTCTTACATCATATTTTTTTGCGAAACTGTTGAGAACTTTGCAAAAAATTAATAACCAAATAAAATCCAAATTTTTAGTTTATAGATGTGACATTTTATCAGTCACGTGTTTTTAAATTTTCGTTTTGCTGTATATAAATGGTGTATAGAAATTTATAAATATCAAAGTTTGAATTAAATTTTTAAGACAGATATTTAATTGATAGAAGTAAATGAAATTGAACCCGACCGCCCTGTCTAGTGGTGAAAGTGCCTGATTGCGGATAGGGAGGTCCAGGATTCGAATCCCGGTTCGGGCATGGATGTACTTTCTCTCTCTATCTATCCTGTCTTTGTCCTTTCTGTGTATGAATAAGGTGTGAATGGTTGCCTACCCTATAAATGGTTCCCTATGGCATGCATGTACTGAAGCAGTCGAACTCCACACCAAATATAGTTCAGTATGAAAAAGTGGAGTAGCGCAACCCATATTGTCATCCTAGCTGGCACAAGACAAAAAAAATGAAATTGAAATATTTTAAATATTTAAAAATTACATTTTAATTATAGTAAATTAACTTTAAAATGTTTAGAAAAATTAAATGAGACCGAAATAATATAAGATTAATCAATAACTGATTTTAATTTCAATTTCGAATTTTTAATTTATTTTCTAAGTTTAATATCTTAATTCCAAAGTTCCAAATTAATGATAAACCATGATTTATACTACTTTCATCAGTATATATTAATTTCTTTTCCATAATTAATATATGGATTATAAAATTTTAATGTGAATATTTGTTTTAGAAGTTCGTAATGAGAGAATACGAAATAAATAAAAATAAAAAATTCGTTACAATGTTTGGTTCAAGTGAAAATAAATTCTGTGAAAAAGATTTTGTCAATATTAATTGAAATTAGATATTGAAGTGTATATTATAATAGAAATAATATTTAATTTTGTATATATGAGTAGAACTATCGGAAACCATTTGTTATCATTAAGCAAAACATTTTTGCATGAAGATTAATTTATTCATAACCCAAGTTATATTTATGGATAAATTCTAATTAGACAAAAATAGCGGAGGTATTTTTTTCAATCACACATAAATTTACAATTTATTTTCTATAACATTCGTAAAATCCTTTCAAATTTTTTCCTTTTTTTTATACATTTCATTTTATAATTAATTTGAATTGAAAATTCAAAAAATAAATATAATTGATCAAAAATGGACACGCACTAATGAAACATCAAATATTTAAAGGAAAAATATACTTAAAATTTATATTTCCTTTAAATGAAATAATAAATAAATGAGACATACCTAGCAACATTTAAATTGTATAATATGCTTGATTAAAATACAGCAATACTTTAAGGAAAACTAAATGGCCAATTTAGTTTAATTTAAATTAATCAACAAAATTACATTATTTGCTTGCAAAAGCAAGTAGCGGGCTCCTTAAATTGGTTTAAAATCATGTATTTAACTGAAAACTACTGTTTTCAGAATTTCTTAAAATTCAAAATTAATTTTAAGAATTCATAACATACAAAACATGACTATTAACTCATTCTAAAGCAAAGTAAATAAATGAATTGTTACTAAATTTTAACTAGAATTATATGACATCTTTAAACAGTCATATCTGATTACAATTTTCTATGAAAATTATTTCTAGTAATGAAGAAAACAGATGTACACTAATTTATGTATTAAGCTCAAGCTATTAGTAATATAATAATAAATTTACTCAATGAATTCAATTTCACTCGAAAGAAAATTACATGAATAAATTATAGAAGTGTTTAACTACATTTATATATTTATTACCTTATAAATAATGCACATTGTATCAAATGTAACAACTTTGATATGCATGATTGAATCAACACCCTTTGATTTGGAGTAAAATATTCTTTCTAAATATATATTTCGGAATAGTTTTCTAACTTAAGAAATATGATTTTGTTGATTTATCTAAGCAACTTCCTGAGATGTATGTCTGTGTAAATAATTTCTATATTCCATGCATATTTTCAATGGTTCTCTAAAATTTGCATTTCGGAGTTGAAGGCATAGTATTCATTTGTTGAATTTCTTATATACCGAATAAATGTGCATTTCCAATCATATACTGGAATGAGATTTAACATCAAAGAGTACCCTATTTTCATTTTTATTCGTGTGCTGCTTAAAGCTAGAAAATAAAATTATTTCGTCAATTATTGATTGTAATTTTCTCATAAAATAAATTAAAATAGACATGCAAATAATATATTTCATGTTTTATATCAGATTTTAAAATTTGTCATATATATATATATATTAAAATTACAATAAACTCAAATATTATAACGAATTTTGAAGTAATTATAAAATTATTTCATGATTATATATATTAAATTCATCCTTTTTCTTTTTTAATACATTTGGCATCATTGAAAACGATATTTAATTTCTGTAATTAAATTGATTTAGTTGTACCTTACACAATGAAATAAATAAAAAAATAATTACATAAATGTATCAGATAATTAAAAGTAACTAATTAAGTTTTCACTCATTTGGGCATCACATATTATTTAAATAAATATTTCAATTATTTATTTAAATTTAATGAATCATATATCTAAGCCATTAATTAGGACATAGAACTCCGTTTGTTGCTTTTCATATTGGCTGTCAGATATTTCTAAAAATTAGGGCACAAGGATTATTTTACTAAAACCCTGATTATTTTATTCAAAAATTTTATCTTTATCCAATTTATTTCAAGGATAGTATGATAATTAACAAAACTTTCATTAAGCAGGAACATAGAATAATGCCTTAATTCGAAATCTAAGCTCAAGATTACAAATGCATAGTTTATGATTTCTCTACATAACTTGGAAGTTCCTCTCCTGCCGTTAAAAATCTAATGTCATTCTCTTATTTTAAAGGCCTTTTAGATAATGAAGATTTTTCAGTAGATGGTTTGAGTAAAGCGTCTGAGGAGAGAGAGTAAATTACGTCTTTGGCTGCAATCACCTCAATTTGAAACTGGCTTCACTTTTATTATCTAAAGTACTCTGCCTTAAAATGAGAAAAGCGAATAAAGCTTTTTTCCAATTAAAGAACTTTCACGAGATGAATGACTTGCGTTTAAATTCTATTCTCTTGCGTTTAGGAGACAAAAATTGTCTAGTTAGCCTACTTTTGAAGTAGAAATATAGAAGCTTAATCAGAGTTTAAAGCATAAAATACAATTAAAGATAAAATGGAGATAACATAAAATTTCTCTTAAGAATCTGCCATAGAATTTGCTTGTTCACTCCACTGTGTAAAAAAGAATTTAACGGGAAAATGTATAAATTTAAAAATCGGATATTCCTCATTTTGTTATTTGAATAAATTGCTATATAAATTTTAGCTTATATGTTTTACTTATGATGAAATATGTTTCTAAAAATATGTATAAGTATCTTAATAAGCGTCATAAATAACTTATGTTCATTGCCATTTAAAATTTTAAAAATTTAAATAACTTTTTTTAAAAAAAGTATCAAATACTGTCTTAATTTAAACCATTGTAGTTTGTTAACCACATTTAATGTGTACAGTTAGCTTAAGGAATAAATGTCATTTATTATTAACGCATCACATGAAAAGTACTTACATATAAGTTTATTAACATAAGTTTTGATAATAGATAAAAGCAAGAATTATTATAAAAAAATTTATATTCATAATGCTAAATATCTTGTAAAACACAAAAATCCCTATTTTGTGACACTTAAATAAATTTTTGCAATGTTAGGAAGAAAGCACAACTTTAATCATGTTTCAATATAGCTCTCTTAAATTAAAAGTAAAAAAAGTATAAAAATTCATTAAGATTTGAAGAAAGTATTCCATATAAAGTAATTTATAAATTATATATTTCGCTGTAATGAAGACAACATTTTCAGGTAGTTTAAAAAATTAATAACTATTATAAAATCCAAAAAAATATTTAAAAAACGACTTCTGTTTTCCTTGTATTTTACTGAAGAAGTAATTAAATAAGAATTTTCAAAATAAAATTTTCTAAATAATGTTAAAGATTTAATAAATTCTAAGAATTAGCTCTTGTTGATATACTGTATCTGTAATGAAAGTATTCTTCTCAACAGCACTTTCCTTACAGATGACATGATATATTACATCATACATTTCTCATTTCTTAATTGTTTGCTTGAAGAAAAACGAAAATATGTTCAGAAGTTCCTAAACTGTGTTAAACTAAAAACTGGGGTGAAATAACCATCCAATTTATCAATATTTAACATCTAAAATGTTTATTTGTATCAGTTTAATATCGAGACAAACATAAATGAATTAAACTTCATCTAATAAATAGTGAGTAAAATATTTCTCTTATAAAATAATTTTTTTTGTCCTTTTTCAAGGACTTCGATGCACGCGATTTCATTTTGTATAACAAAAAATTATTTTACCTTTTTTGCGGAAGTAAATTCCAACTGCAGCCATGAGTGATTAAAAGACTCAAAAGTTTATTTTTGAACAAATTTTAATTTCTTCTCGCTTTATTTTTGAACCTTTATACCTAACTTGTTGAAGAGCAAATTATTTCGTGTTTTTGTTTCTTTCATGGAAACAAATTTATGTATATTCACTTAGTGCTTTTTTACTTTCTTAAACTACCAATTTGCAATTAATTAAGTAACTATTTCAGTTTTTCGATACAAATATCTTTGATAATTACTCACAGCTTCCTTAATAAGTTAGGTATTTTAGTAAATTAATAAAGTATATTTCTGATTGTTGTAATGAAGGAAAAGTTTTAATTTGACTAGTTTTTCATGTAATCAGCATTAAAATAATGAAAGCAATTTTACTGATTCTAGATAAGCCCCAATGTTCCTCAGAAACAGTTTTTTTTAAATAATAACCTGTTTTATTTATTTCACTTCTTTGGTCAATAAAAATGTTTAAAAATGAAACTTTATCATGTCAAATAAGTCCATCTCATCAAAGTAAATTTCAAGCAGGTATTATTTCAGTGGCAAAAATCCATGTTCTCATTGTTAAATAAGAAACAAATCTGACGAGTCAAGAGTTCAAATTTGTTTTTTGAAGTTTTAAACAGAAACGATACATATTTTAATACGGGGTTTAAATTTTTGCATTTATTCTATCTTTAATTTTTCTATTTAAAACTATTTGTTTTTTCTAAAATTGATAGAGGGATCGAAACACAAGTGTTAATGTCATTCGCCACTTCTGCTATTATTGTATTGAAAGTCAGTGCACAAAATATTGTGCCAAGAGAACTATAAAATAATTTTTAATTTTTCCTATTATACTGCATGAATTTTCAGGTATGAGAAAGCCAAATTTAGCATTGTAAATCATCGAAATATTTTGATAAAATACCAGGATAAGATGTAAATATATTTTCCAGGTTACTTATTTTTATCTTTCATTAATATATAATATTTTTCGAATTTAACTTTTTTAAGCTACTGAAATAATGTTAAATTAAATCATTTCTGGTTAAAATGAAATTTTCCTACATTATAAACTAATAAATGTATTGAAACGTACCATAAATATAAATAAATGTATTTAAAATATCATAATATATAAAATTAATAAAAATAATAATAAAATCACTGAAAAATACCATATATATATAGATATAATGTATATATAACAAATTATTTAAAACGTGGTCTGTAAATTTTCTCCAAAAAATTTAATCATGGGCAAAATATTTTTACACAATTAATATACTTCATATGATTTGTCTGTAATGTAAGCTAAACATGATAACATTTTAATAGTTAATTAAAAAAACTGCAAAATAGTGTATGCAATTTATAATCTTGAATTGTTAAAATTATTTAAAAATATTTTGATGATTTCCATATCTATCTACAGATAAAAGTTATTTTTAAATTTAACGAGCAATATATATATATATATATATAATACATAACATTGCTTGATACAGACCAAAATTTCCAAAACATATTAGAAACACAATGAATTAGGGAATAAAAAAATAAGACTTTTTAAAGTGAAGCAGAAACTAAATTCTTTTAAGTAAAATTATTCTAATAATGTAAAACTTTTAAATTTAAAACATTTTCCCATTTAAATAAAAATAGTGAGTTTCTAAAATTAACATTATTTCGCAATATTTTATAAAATTTGTTTTATACACTTAAACTACATAACGAGGATGAACTGAGTCTGTAAGATTTATTTTATATCCAGACATTTCCTCATATAGTAACGTATAATAATATTTTTGACAATTACTAAACGAGATTGAACCTAATGAGTAGGTACACAAAAGTAAAAAATGCAAATATTTTGCACAGATTTAAATTTTTATTTGATAAAATATGATTTGTATTCAACGAAAATTAAGTAATATACACTTACATATTATGAACTATTAATACTGTTTATATATTATTTTAAAATAAGTATTTGATTGTTAAATGCTCCAATGCCTTAAGTTACTTTATTTTCTAAGAGTTTTCAGTACATAAAGAAATTTTAGTTATTAATACATTTTATGCGTTTAAGTTGCCATTTACAAGACAAAAATATATAATACTTATATATATATTACTAATATTTAACAAATGTAACCATAATATATGCATAATATTTGCTTATTATCAAACTGTTTTGTGAGGAAGTTGTATGTGTATTTTATAAAATACATTACTTACGTTTATTGTAAAAACATTTTTCTAATATTTTGGTCTCATGTAATATTATTCTACAATTTGTTTGCATTACTTTAAGAATTGCCTTTGAATTTCTGTTTTTACAAGAATTATTGCTACTGTAAAAATAATTCTTATATGTTCCAATAAATTTGGGATTTTTATTTTATAATAAAAATTTTAACCATGTCAGTTTATTGCAAAACTGCTCAAAGGTGAATAGATAAATATGATTTCTAATATTAACCGAAATTAATAAATCACAATTCTTTTCAAGATGAAGAACTCGCAGGAAGACCATTGTCAACTGTAATTATTGCATCATCATGCATTCCTGTACCTAGTCTTGAATTAGACTTTACCAATTAGTAAAAGCAGTTTAGTGGTAGTATACGTAATTTTGAATCAGAAGTCAAGCAGAAGAACCTCTAATCCTTGATTGCTAGCCCCAGAGGTATCATTTCATTTGAAGGACATTGCAACCACAATTTATTTAACTTGAACCTGCCACCCTTAGTTATAACGATGACAGATCTTCGGTTAAGTCAAGATTCAAACTCATTAGTTTCCGATAATAGAACGATTCCTTCACCAGCCAGGTCATATAACCATCCGGCCGATAAGCTGTAATTGTAAACATTGTGTCTATCAAGTAGATAATGTTAACATATGTTAATTACTGTATTTATACTACGTGATACAGAAGTAACTTAATACTGGATCCACCGCCGAACCAAAAGTTATCTATGAAGGATGCCCGGGGAAAAATTGTCTCCCATCAAATTTTCCTTAATATAACTGAGCTCTTTTAGAAGGAACATTTCAGAGTCACTGGGGAAATAGTTCAAAGGTGATGTCCACCATATTATTTTTAAAATCATTACTGGTGATAAAATGTACATGCTATTTTTTAACGTTTCAACACATTCAGAAAGCAAAGTATACGTCTTTTAAGATGATCCTTTATCCAAAATTGTTCAAAAGATATTGCATTGATAAAAAGTAATTTCTACTGCTTTCTTCAGAAGTTATCGGACTAATCAAAACCATAAAGCTGGTTAGTGATAAAATAGTCCCATCTAAATTGTACACTAAAAATGTCTTCCAGAAATTTTTCAAGAAGAAATATTAGAGGATTCATGTTCCATCATGATATTACATCTTCACATTCAAGATGATTGACAACTTAGTTTCTTGAACAAAAATATAATGAATTGTCATAACTGTTACCATATTCACATGATCTATTCATGTTTAATTTTGTATTTTTCTATTCTATTCCATTAATTCTATTTTTTTAATCTTAAAAAAAAATTTATGTCGATGTCATTTTCAATCTGTAGATGAGATTGATGAGGTCATAAATGCATTATTTTCTCGATTCCAAAAAAATGAATTCATTGAAGCATTTCATTTTTGGATAATTCGTATACGTAAGTATATGGATGCCGAAAGAGACTATTTTGAGTCCTCTTGAAATTTCGTAGAAGTAAAAAGCCTATTTTTAAATAAAAACTTATAGTGATCCTCGTATGAGTCGTTTTGACAAAACAATATTGACTACATTTAAAATTTTATGATATCATTATTTTATGTGAAACAGAAAAAAGCAAATGTTTTATAAATTTATACAAGGATGAAGAAACTAATTACATACATTTTCTTGCGTTTTCACTTTACCATAATAATGTTTTTGGGAAAATGCTAAGCATTTAAAACAATAGAAAAGTGAAATATTTTAAGCGCTCAGTTAATGTTAAAAGTAAGAATTATTAGATCAAACATAAATGTGTTGCAATATACTTTAAACGAAACTTTAATTGCTGTATTAATTATATTTTAATTTTTCCATTTCAGTAAGTTTAGATTAAATTGCTACTTGATTGATAAGTTCTAAATCTGAAACTCTAACTTTCCTACCAGCATGTACCGTATTTCAGTTATGAAATGAATTTAGAAACATATGTTATCCCTAAATTATATTTGCTGATTTAAAACTGAAGTAAACTGATGTCTTTTGTAGACAACAATTTATATTACTTTGAAAGAGTTAATTTTAAAAAAGGATTAAAATTAATATTTTTCTTAATTTTAAGGAAGTTTGGGAGACTAGTTCTTTGATAACAGCTTTCTAAAAATTAAATCAGAACAAAACTAAAAATACATCCAACTTGCAATAATCTGGTGTTCTATATGGCAACTTCTTTTAACACACACTAAGGATTATTTCATAATATTAATGAGAACACAAATTTTCTCTTAAGTCAGTTTTAAGGCCACCAAAATAGCAAAGCATATCTCTTAGCACGAAAGAACATAAGGTGATATATGTGCACAGTGAAGTACCAATAGAAAGTTTCCTACTAAGAAGCTTCCTTCAAAGTCCTAATTGTATAATTTAAAGTGTGAAATATTTTATTTACTGTGCAAAGAGTATTTTTTTTTAGATTTAGTTATTTCAAAAATGTTTGCAACCATTATAAATATTCATTTTGACCACATAATATGTATATATATAGTTTGTTTAACTACCAATATTACTTTAAGAAATAAATTGTTTAAGGGAGTCAAGTGGAAATAAGTATTGGCACAATTAGTGTCCTCTAAATTTTGTAGTTAGTTTTGTTTCATTGTTTAGATGTAATACATAGTCTAAATTGTAAACAAAGTTTCTAAGTGTATAAATTTATATTAATATTTAAATTAACTAGTTATACCTAAAACAAAAGAACTTAGTATAGGCACACGTAAATAGATACTTTTGCGGCGAAATCAAGCAAAAAATCATATCGTGAAATTGCTGCTTATTTAAATTTAAGTTTTTCCTCAGTGAGAAATGTGGTAAAAGGTATGAAGAACGTGGTGCGGCTGAAAACCAAAAGCGCACAGGACGACCAAAGAAGCTAAAAGCTAGAAAATTGAGAAAAGTTAAGAAAGAAATTGAAAATAATAATTATTGGCATAATTGGCGAGAGAAATTTGGCTAATATGGTCGAGTCAGCTTCTAGAGTACAGGTCTCTGAAAGAACAATAAGAAATGTACTGCACTCTGTTGGTCTACATGGCAGAACACCAAGAAAAAAGACCTTTTATCAGTAAGATAAATCGTCAGAAACGCCTCGCTTTTGCCAAAGAATACCTAAACAAATCTCTTGATTTTTGGAAAATTGTTGTTTTCACGGATAAAATCAAGGTTAATGTGTTTGGTTCTGACGGTAAAAGGACAAGTTGGCGAAGAAAAAACAAAGAGTTAAGAAAAATGTGATTGTTAATGTAAAGCACGGAGGTGGGCATGTTATGGTGTGGGGATGTGTTTCATATAATGGTGTTGGAAACCTTGAAGGCAATTTGAATGCAGAAGGGAACGTGAACATTTTGTGTGATAATCTGAAAGCAAATGTTACAAAAATAGTACTTCAAAGTGACTATATGTTTCAGCAGGACAACGATCCAAAACATACTGCACTCTGAACCAAAGAATGGTTACTGTACAATGTACCAAAGTAGCTTCACACTCCTCCCCAATCACTAGATATAAATAATTGAAAATTTATGGCATTCTCTAGATATGACGGCGAGAAAACACCACATTACAGGAAGGAATCATTTGAAACAAATTTTGGCTGAAGAATGGGACAAAACAAGCTTAGACTTGATCCAAAACTTAGTTCACTCAATGCCCAGGCGTCTCCAAGCCATTATTGATGCAATTGGACTTTTTACTAAGCATTAAATTTAAATTAAGCGTTGTTTAACGTCAAATGATGAAAATGTGCCAATACTTTTTTCCAAGTAGATTTATGTATTTTTTTATATTTATGTATAGTATTTAAAATTTAAAAAAATTTGTGAAGTACATATTGTTTCATTTAGTCATAAGCATTTTGTTTATTCTAAATTGAATGAATTGTTTTGTTTAATAAATTCAAAATTTGCAAAAAACTAGATGTGCCAATACTTTTTGCCACCACTGTATATATATATTGTATTATACAGTATAAATGCACAGTCATATAAAAGCAAAATTCAAAAACATATATTGTTTATGGTTTTAAGAAGTTATAACTCGTCACGGAAAATTTTTATATTTAATTTTTAAAGAGAAATTTCATGGCATATACATGAATATATTTAAATTACAAGTAAACTTTAAGAAAAATTAAATTTAATAATATATCAAAATATTTGTCCCTATTAATGACATAATAAGCAATAAAAATGTGGAACACACTTTTTATTCACTTTTATTTATTTATTTGCCTCAAAAATAATTTGACTTAATTAACACTTTACAAACTGTGACATAAACTACTAAATTTTAATCAATTGTCATAGTTCTCAAAATAATATATATCTGAAATTTATTTATTGGAGGATTTTCGTGATATTATTTTTAACTGAAACTTGAAATTAACTAAATCAAATCAATAGTTAAATCCTTAAACCAGCTATGAAATTTATGTAATTAGCTTTAAAGATTTCTTAAATTAAGATTTTCTTGCTGTCTTTGCTTAACTTAAATGATTTTTAAGTACCAAATAAATAATTGAATTTATAGCTCTATTTTTCATAAATATACATCGCATTATTTGTTGAACAAATAGCAAACAAACTGCAAGCCATACCTTAAATTTAATGATTAGTTTTGATATCAAACTTTTCTTTCTAATTTTGAATTTGTAATAGAAAGTTTTTAAGCATCCACGCGTGAACATCCGCAATTCATACACGCATGCCAAAGTCTGTAGAATTCAAATAACGTATAAATTGTCTTTAGAACCAATATTTGAATTTATTGTCAAGGAATGTACTGTAAAATTTTTGAACTCGAGAGGAGAATAATAAAACTGAAAATGTTAAAATCGAAGGTGAACTGTAATAAAAAGAAATAAGCTGTTTAACAGTTAAAAAAAAAAGAATAAATCTCTTGAGTGAAAGTAGATTCGTTAAAGAACTTCGTGGTCTGATTTTCATCTCATCTGAAATCCCTTTTAAGATGAAATCTTTACACAAAAGAGATACTTCTTTGCTGAAAGATGATAAAAAAGCATTTCTTTAAAACATCACAGTATTACATAAGATTTTAAGCAAAGGGTTTTAAATTCAATCAATGTTTTAATAAAAATATAAGAATCATTTTTGTAAATATATCTTATATGATTAAAAATAAATAATCATCTAAACTATATTTTTAAAATTAAATACAATTTCTTTCCATATAAAGTTAGTACATTTGAGAAAGATTATTAACTATTAATTTTTTCATAGTTGAATTCAAAGAATAAAATTTTAATTTTCACACGCACACACACACACACATTGATATTATTTACATTGCTATTAATGATTTCAAGTATGTGTGTGCTTAATACTTTTTCTTTCAGACAATTTCTTTGTAGCCAAAACTAAGTTATACTGATTAAAATTACTAAAAATACAGCATTTATTACTTTTAATAACATGGCGTGAGTTCTTTATTCATTTTCCTCTACAACTATATTTGTCCTCAATTTAATACTGCTCTTCACGAAAAGGTATACAGAATATCTTTTCTTTATATATCTGACTTTATTTAACAATGCATAAAATATATTCATGTATTTAAGCCATTCAAGTTAAAATTAACTTTGCTTAGAAATGTGTTATTTCATATTCCGTTCACATTCATAGGAATATGAATTTTGTCATTAAATTTTTTAAAAAACTTAAAATTTCATTGTTTAAAACATAAAAATTCTTTCTTAAAGATCTTAATACATTACTGAAATAAAATTTTTATTTATTTTTCACTTACATTTAATACAACCTATGGAATTTCAGTTTTTATACTTTTAAATTGTATTTTTACTTTCTATTCTAATGAATTTTATAGGAAAATCTATAAAATTTGTACATTAATTTTATAGAATAATACCCATTACAGTTTCTGAAACCAGCTTCAAAAAATTTTTATACGGCATCTCAGAAGAAGGCTTCATATTCCTTTTAAGCTGTTTAAACTGATAGAATTTTTTATTGACTGGCTTCTAGAACTCTACATGGAATCAAATAAATATTCTTCAGTTGCAGTAGGTATATTTCCAATCGACCACAATTATTTTATTGGATCCCTCTGAAAAGCACATTTTCTTTATATGGTAGCAAAAAGTAGTCTAATAACGTTAGTGCCTTCGTCAAACGGCGTTTTCTCTCTTGACCTAGGAGACACAAGCGATAATAATCATAAAAATAGCGAAAAGGAACAGTGAGTGACGGTAGCCGGAAAATACAATAATAAAAATTAATGATACTCTCCTGTGAAACGTCACAAAAATATCCTTACTAAAATAATGTTCGGTGTTATTTCATTCTCTTTTTTTTTCCTTTTGATAATATTTTGGGATTTTTTTATTATTTATTATTTTTGGAAACGACGTACATCTTGGAATCATTGACCTGCTATTTTAGAGGTCAAAAATGCAAGAAACACAGAAACAAAAAAATGCCATCAAAAACGGGAATAAGAAATATATAAATATAGAAGGAAGGGGTATAAAATAAAAAAAAGAAAAAACCAAAAATTCTTAATCGCTGCATAATGTGGATTCCTGGCTGCGCGTGGAAAAGAAGGGCGGAAGAAAAATTGTCTGTTGATAAAAAAAAAAAGGTTGAAATGAAGCTGAGAAAACAAAGAAGAAACTAGAATTTAATGTTTTTGCTATTCTTACTCTTCAGTTCGTTCCTTCAATTCTTAGAGTTTAGGGAATGTGATTTTTTTTTTTTTGCTCCAGTTTATTTCATTTTAAAATTACTTTCCGTGGTTAAAATGCACATTTTTTTTAACATTTTTTGTCATCGCAATTTTTTAAAGTGCTTTTGAAATGCAAGTTATATTTAATAGCAAAAAGTACCAAAATATGATATTTTCAACCTATGCAAATCGAATTTTCAAGAAAAATCAAATGGAAAAACATGGTTTAATTTAATGCATTCACTTCAAAGAAAATAAGGAAAAAATTTTAAAAATAAACTCAAGTAAAAGGAGGTACTGTACTTATAATAGACTTTCATATGAAATTAATTGAGTATTAACTTTCATTATTTTTCCAAATATCTTCTTTCGATTTACAACAGTTTAGATAAAAGAAGAAAGAACTTCATGAAATAAATAAAAAAAATCTTTCAAAAATATAAGATATATAGATTAATTTGAAATACAAATTATATATATATATATATATATGTGTGTGTGCCTGTGTGCATGTGTCACATCTAAATAATAGGTGTGTAAATATTGATCGAATCAAAAAATCACGATGTAATACAGTATATATGTGTATAGTTAAATTTAAAATATTTATGCAATTTTTCATGAGCATATTTACAATTGAAGAATGAAGAAGATTATCTTAATTTTTCAGATTTCTCAGAAGTTATTTTCCGAAATTTAATTTTCCGTCATCAATTTTAAATTCACATATTATGTGTAACGTTTACAGAATTCCGATTAAAATTTAAGCATATTTTATTCTAAAGATCATTTTATCGTATATAAAATCTTCATTAGCAGATCAATGATTTTTTAAACATGTATCGAATTAAATATTTTAATTATTATGATTTTTTAACTAAAAATAATTCTTTAATAAAAATGATTTTCCAAACAAAGAAGAAATACTAATTTTAATTATTACACTTTCGTAAATTAGAGTCTCACTTTAAACACTGGTTTGTTGTTTTCTATTTCAAAAACAATAAATAATCATGTTTATTACATCCTAAAAATGGTAAAAAAGGAGATTATAAAAATAATCCCTTATCACCAAAAATTAACTTACTTATTCATTGTTTTGTTAAGAAGTTTTTTTTTTGTTTAAATTGGAAAGTATACGATTACACCAATTTTGGTTTATTTTTATGTGAGCTTACCATTTTTTACATTGCCTTTCTTCCTTTTTATAATTTAAATTTACAAAATTATTGTACTTATTATTTTTGTGAAAATTTTTCTTTAATGATGTCTTGAGTATTAATAGTTTTTCAGATAATATCCCTAGTAAAATAACCCTAAATATTAGTACTTTTTTGATAAAAATGATGAAACCAAATTGCCAAAATCCTTAACAAGATTCCGATATATTTATTAGCATTTTTGTATGTGTTTTGCTTGTATGTGTGAAAATAATTATAACACTCCATTTCTGGAATTATTTACTAAGAAATTCTTAACGTGATTATTTAAGACATTATTTCAGTTCAACTTAAATGCTTTTATATTTCTTTATGTTCTTATAAATAATTTTATTTCATTTTACAAAATTTCACACATTAGGTTTTTTTTAATGTTTCTTTGTTAATTTTTTGAATGTGTAACTATCTTTAATATTCAAATAATATATTCTAATTTTATTTCATCACCATGGTAAATCAGCTAATAAAATGCTCCATGTAAATTTTCTGTTTTCATTCGTATTTATCAAGTTTATATTTGTGTCATACTATAAATTCGTGTATTTTTACATTTAACTAAATAATATTATGCATCCAACTCGAATTGTTGTCATCTTTATCACTAATTAATAGTGCTTCTAAGCATAATTTAACACTACCTTACTTATACAAATTAAAATTAAATGAGCATGTTTGAAGTATGAGGGATATATTTCTAACAATTATGCACCTATATAAATACCATGCGTAGCTTTCATAAGCAGAATAAAGCAAAAGTGTGTACATTTGAATTATATTTTCATGCTCTTCCATATGAGGAGTTCGCTTTGAACAAAAACAACCCTTTCATGGTTTCCCTTTATGTAATTAGTTTCTAAGTAGCTAATATCGGTAGGGTTTTTAAATATATTATAAGCCATTACATATTTTCCATTACCTCCATTGATTCGAATTTGATTATGAATTATTCATTTAACTTTAATTAAATTTAACAAAAGAACATATAAAATATTTACATATAACTACAAAAATATTCCCAACTACAACGAAAGATCGTATTTTATCCTTTATTGCTTAAAATTATTTTAACTTCTGTACTTTTTTTTACATTTCTTTAAATTTAAAACACCTAATATATATATTTCTGTAATATCACAATTAAATAATGTAAACTGACTGAGATTGAAAATACAACACCAAGAAGGAGTTGTCAAAGTGATGAAACTCTTCAAGGAGAGAGAGAGAGACAGCAATGAACAATAAGTGATCAGTATTTCGAAAATATATGCATAATACAGAGATAGATAGGAGTGGGATCAATAGATTGTAGGATCACCGTGGACGGCGACGCAAGAGGCTTCCATAGACGCGTTGTCTAAGGGAAAGAGTCAATGAGAGTACGGGTGTGGCGTCCTGAGAAATGATTCTCCATTCTGTTAATCATTTGCCAAAGCGCGTTTTCTGAAGAAAGCACAATGGCAGGGTCTGTAAATATCACAAACGTGTGCGATTGATGAGAAATCTGTCTTGCACGATAGCTATGGAAGCAACAGCACACTTTGATGGCATATTGGTTGATCCGAGCAATGTACGGTCTTACGTTATCCTGCTGATAAAGGACATTAAATACAACTTGAAAGTAGGAGAATAGTGTTAAAAGCCGCAGCACATCATCCACGTAACGCTAGGTGTCATAGTGCCATGAATACGAACTAGAGATGACCTGAAATCGTACGCAATGGTTCCCTGAACGTTGATACCGCGTCGTCACGTGGTGGGGGTTCTATAATTACTGAAGTGTTGGACCTGAATCCACGCCAACGTCACTCTTATGCTTGGCAACTATCGCTGAAGAAATGGAAGTGTGACTCATATGAAAAGACGATCCTGTGCCACTCCGTTGACCACATTCCGGCAGCATTCCAGACGTTGGCGTCGATGACGCGTGTCAATGGTAATCGTCTTAACTTTCGCCATGAGCTCAATCCACTAGAAACGTATTAATGTCAAACGGTTTTGCTCGATGTGGGAGAATAAACAGTCTCTTGCACTTGTAAAATTTCTTTATAGGTGCTTTGCAAGACCGCCACTGTCGCCCGTAGGACGCGTCGATGAACGCTTGCTGACGTCACTCTGGTGTCAGCGGCACCTCGCAATACGTTCAACAGTTTCTTGTTCAAACCATCTTGCCAAAACCTGTGCACTGTGGACGTGTCCTGGTGTCTGTGATCTGCTATAAGCGACCTGCTCTTCTCAATCCGATCACCATGCCCCTCGTAAACTTGTCTATCTGATGGAACTGACTTCGCCGATGATGGTATGGCTTTCTTTGCAATTACAGACGTCATTTGCGACCAGAACAAACTTTCAATGATTATTTTCCAAGAAACAATAAGGGTGCGAATGTTTATACCTCTGCCGTTTCCTACCTTATACCTTATCCTACGTATGCTGGAGAGATGAACATCATTTGCATTAACTTGGTAAGGTGCATCTACTCTTAATTCTGCATAATTTTTGGACTACTCTTTTTTGGTGTAGCATTTTCAATGTCAGGCAATGTATATAAGTAAACATGAATGTTTTTTTTTTTTTGTCAATAAATCTATTCTCATTGGAAAATAATATATTCAAAATATATTTTATGTAAAAACTCAAAAAAACTTTTGACAGTATAAAGTGATTTTTAATTACATATTTAATTCCATATAATGAGTGGACTAGAATCAACAATTAACAAAATCTCTTGTAGGTAATTTATGACACAGAATTAATGATAATTTCGTAATTAAGAAAAATCGATATTAAGTTTCAATTTCTTATTGAAATTACGAAAAGCTTTTGCTGAAATTTGAAGTTTAGTACCCACACATAAATATATATTTTAGATATACTAATGTGTTATATGAATAATTTCATTAAAATAAAGTTCGCTTAATCTTAATTTCGGAAATTCAAAATATGGGCATTAACACACACATAAAATGTGTACTTCATAAAATTTGTTATATTATGTACAAAAATTCTCTAGCTGTTTTTCTGAAGTATAATTTTTGCATTTAATTTTTTAAACTGTGAAATTGGCTTAATGTATTTGTTTATGTTGATAAATATGAAAAAAATTAATCATTTCTATGTTACAAGCAAAACATCATACAACAAAGCTTATTGCTTATATATTATATAAAACTGCTATTTTAAAATGCATTTTTAGCATAGATTTTGTATCCAAACTCATAATTAACATTCATAAATTGGATTTTTTAAGAATAAGTTAAAACTGAGAATGTTTATAGAGTTTTGGCATAGAAGAGTTTCAGTAAAATTCTCATTCGATATTTAGTTTTATTTATCAAATTTAAAAACTAATTAAGTTTATATGAAATATATAAATCGAAAGATTTAGTTGGATATTGTATTTCAAGTAAATTTTTTTTGTTATACAATTGAATTAAAGTAGTATTTTCTACCTATTCTAAAGAGAAATGAAAATATTCCATAAAAGTAAGATAGTTATTATATTTTTCATGATATATTTATATTCCATTGGGTTTTGTTTTAGCTTTTTTTTTCAAAATAATAACTTGTCTACTTTGTACATATTATTTACTTATTTTTTACTGTTATTTACTATACCTAGTTTTATGTCTATGTGTCTACCTAGTATATATTATTCTACCTATTTAAATTCTAAATAAATTGTGTAGTATTGATTAAGATAAATTACATTTATAAATTAAGTCTCTTCGAAGTCCATATAATCTAGCTATTGTTGAAAAACACTCTAGGTAACTTCACTTTCTAGGCTTAAGGAGAAAATATTAGACTTTTGTACATATTCATGTGTGTGATTTTTCATGTAATTGATACACACATCCACACTATAAATTGTAAATTAAGTATATAACTATAGTAAAAGATATTAAACTATATGTTGTTCATGTTTTATATACATTTGCTTGAAAATTAGTTGTGCTACCTAATTGTATACTAGTACAGTAATAATTTAAATTGTTATTATATGAAACTCTAAGTGAATGTTTATGTGAAACTAAATACAATAACTGTAAATATACACATAACATTCACTACATTCATAATTTATTTAAAAAAATATTTCCAACAGATTATATTATAACAGTTCTCAATCTAATCTAGCACACACCAATGGCAGATCAATTGAGAAAATAAAATAAGAAATAAATAACTGAAGCATACTCGAACATATCAAAATCCCTTAGGCATTTATACGCTATATGATCAAACATTTTTTAAGTCCAAATTTAATGTCTACGAGATATAAAATTGTGTTTTATAGAGATTTTCATGCTAAATTAATCCGCCAGACATTTTTCAGCGATGGTGATAAGGTATTAATGTTTGCTGTAAAATTAATCTCATTTTTATGAGGAACAATTACTTTTAAGAAAGAATAACCCTGTTTCCTTAGGATTTCAAAATTTTTTAAAAAATTCTTCCAAAGAATAGAATGAAAATAAATATATATACCTCTCTATCTATTATTTTATGTTATTAGACGGTGACACAATTTACTTAACTCCTCTTAGGATTATATACTGATATAATAACTGAGCGAGAGTAATTCTGCCTTGCCTATATAACTGATATCAGCCTAAATAACTGATATCTATAGCAATCCGTTATTAGGATTTGTGGCTAGTGCTGATGACGACCCGCGTCTCATTTAGTTCATCTTGATAATATATTTTAAGTACTGTTTTCATAAATAAATTCTCTGAAAAGTTATTGGCTATTTCATTAAATTAGTTTTTGATTTTGGAGTTTTTGTATTTTATACCGAGTATTTTAAGTTATAGATAAATGTTTTTAGTTCACAATAACAACAAATTACTATTTTGGTCTAAAAATCAAATTTCAAAACCTAAAATAATATTACATTTTTCATAAAAAGTTTATTAAATAATTTTTGTTACAAAATATAACATTAAGACACATTTTTGAATAAAATATTTCTGAAAAAAATTATTATACATCAAACAACCTTCATTTTAATACATGCATTATAAATTCAAATTATTTAAAAGTGCTTACACGTTCTTGTGTGTAGCTTCAGAAAAATCTTCTAAACTCAACCAACACAATATAGTTATTAAAGAATTATAATAGTTGAAAGCGAATATATCTAACATATTATTTCATTTTTACTCATTGCTTTCATGTTTTACTTTTGATAATTTCAACAAAATCTAAATTTTGGTTATTTTATCATAATATTTTGTTTTAAAATGTTAATGATAAATAATTAATAAGATACTTTTTATAAATAAAATTAAAATTAATAAAAAAATTAAATACATATTTTAAAAATATACAGCTTTCTTACAAGAACAACCAAAATTAATATGGTAATGGTGTTATTACACTTCTTTTATATCAGTTTTAAGTATTAATGTTGTTTTCTAGGTTTATAGAGTTTTAGAGATTATATATGTAATTTTATATAGTTTTATATTTCATGCGTTTACAAATTAATGATAAATTAAATAGTTTGCTGTGTCTTGTATGGTAATCTGATTTATTAAATTAAACTTACCAAATGTCACTTATTTATTAAATCAGTTTCATATCTTCTTTTTAAATTTTAACAAAGTTGGATAATTAAGTTGCTAATTTCAGGAATAACACTCACTTTAAATGTAAACATCACTTTTGTTTTTAAAAGTTGAAGTGAGTTAAAAAAAAATTATCTTAAGAGAGAGAAAAGTCAAAATACGTCTTATAAATCTTGAATGGCTTCTAGAATACTTAAAAAATAAATGATGAGAACGATTTCTGAATAAATTTTCCATATAAAAATTCTTCCAAAAAAACTAAACTTTCTCGAATCTTGATTGAGCTTCTGCTCAAGAATTCAAGTCATTTTTATCTTACTTCTGTCTACAGTTCTAAGGAAATGGCGTGAACTTAAGTTTGAAATCTAACCTTGAATGTAAAATGCGTTTTTACACACTTACACATTACTATCCAAGCGTAACTTGTTTCATATTTTTTTATTTCAGCTTTTTAAGACGAAATATTTCTGTCTCAAGTAAGATCACAGTATTTCCAGTACTAACAAATTCTATATCTCTATACTTTTTGAAAAAAAATAAATAAGCTCAAGTTATCAGAAGTTACTGAAAAGAACCTCGAGGCAAAAGAAAATTTCTCTGTTTAATATTAAAAAAAATATCCTTTAATACATTGCACCTTCTCTCAAATATCACTGATGAAAACTTCAACTTTGCGAATATTTTTCGATATTCAAATTTAGCTCAGTTTCTGCAAAATGAGAGAAATTATATATTACATAGTTATGAAGTTTATGGTATTTTGCATTTTTATCATTCAGTCTTTAGCATAATTTAATAATGACTTCAGTATTAAATAACATAGAGTTTTTCAGAAATTGATTAAAAATACGATATTATTTTTATCATTATTTGAAACTTTTAATATTTTTGGCCTTTCTTAATAGTAAATGTAACAACAATAAATAAGGAAATATAATAAAATTATCAATTTATCAAAACATCAAAAACTATTGAATAAAGTATTAGCTGAATATAAATAAAGATATATGGCTACTGTTGCCTAGTTTAGAAAGAAATCGTCTCTCGCAAGCAAAAGGTAGTGAGTTCTATACCGACGCAACCGAATGTCAGTCACATCTGCTATATTTAGTGCGTAAAATAGCTCTTGAACACAAGGTCTTTCAAGTGACCAGATGTCAAGTCATGTCTGCAGGTCTTCTGCTTGGTCCATGTTTCGAAATTGCTGGGATCGGGGTGACATTCACACACCCACTTGATAATTAACCATATAAGATACTGATATTTCCGCCCATTGTGCCAGAACATGGAACTTAATGGCATTTGAGTGAATTATCTGGGCATCTGAAATGAATAAATAAATTATGCTTTATCAAATACTGATATAAATTTGTATAAGCAACTAAATATAAGTATCAAAATATCCAGCACTTTTACTTATAAATGTTATGCTTGGAGGTGGATGCGAGATTTAGAAAAAAAGGTTGGTTATTTGTAACGATAAAATTTTCTACTTGAAAGTTATTACATATAGCGAACTCTGAATAAGTAATAAATAAAATTAGTTGATCACACAACATAATTAGAATATACATATTTGCACTAAAATAAATCTCAATTATTTCAAAACTTATTCACTATTCTTTATTTATCAAAATATACTAATGTGCATATAGTCTTTACATCAATTTTAAAATATGTAATACTCAACATTTCATGAGTATTACAACCTGTGGCATTTTAATTTAAAGACAATTGACTTCATTATGTAAGTTTACATATATCACCTCATAAGTGTTATTTCAAACAGAATTAGGTGATAAAAAATCGTCTAAATGAATAGAGAGATTATAATTTATAATAAATTAAAATTTTGATAAACATTTTAAATACAATATCATGTTAACCCAAAATAAAAAAAATTACATTCATACAATAATTTTAATTCAAATTGGTAATACAAAACGTTACTCAAACTTTAAAACCATTGAAAATCATTATTTTTTCTTTAAAATTGATTTAACAAAATTGAAACACATTAATAAAACATTAAAAAAATTTTAAAAAATTCTCTGTTAAGAAATGTATGATTCTGTACACATTTCTTCAAATTCTTTACAAATTTAAAATGTAACTTATTCCTAAATTTAGTAAAACAATATGATAAAAAAATGTATATTGTTTAGGCCTCATTACAAAAAAGAACTACCGCATCTCCAGAATGAATTCATTTACTGAATGAAGTTCCTTTTAGTTTGGTAAGAAAATTATTTCCCTTCAACCAAATGATTCATAATAATCTTATTTTATTTTCTAAAAAGTCAAGTACATTATTATACTCCTTCATATAAAAAGAATTTTTCTCAATAATTGAAAAAAACGTTATTTTACTAATGAATCATTTTATTAAAATAAATAATAAAATATTCAAACATAAAATAATAAAATATTCTCCATTTCCTTTCTCTTATTTTCTTTTAATTTTTAACTAAAATATATTTCCTGAATAAAATGCATATTTCATAACTATTCTAAATTTGACTTTTTGAAATAAAGCTTAAGTACTTGACTTTTTCCCAGAATGGCCATAGAATTCCATAGGAAGGCTTATAAATACATTTATAATTTTAAATATGTAATCTATATTTTTGTCTTACTTTTATAAAAAGTTTTCTCTCGGTAATTACAAAGATTTTTTTCTGTTAATCTTGCGTTGTGAGAAGTTTTCCATCTGCTGATTATGTATGATGGAATTCCGTTGACTTGATGATTTTCTTTAGAAGTTTCGCATCTCACGTTATTAAGATACCATTTTGTCCTTTTTCCGTCTAAAAAATCTTTGATTCTCATATTATATTTTATCTCAAGTTAATAGCGGGATTTTTCATTAATCATTTACTGACGATGCTTGTGTTTCCTTAATTAAAACTCTGAAATCGAACTATAGCTCCGTTTTCGAATAAGAGTTCAGTATTAAAATGGAAAGAGAGAAAAAATATTCTTTCTTAAAGGCATTATTAACTGAAAAAGGAGAGCAATTGATCGTAGTTTTGTTAGTATTAAAAATGAAATGTTAGTTTGTTTTTTTTATCTTTATTTAGCTATTGTTTGGTTATGATAAAACAAGGGAAATGCATATTATAGAACAAATTTAAATTACATTAATAAACGTAAAAAACTACATTTCCTTTTTAAATAGGTTGATGCTCATTGTTATGAAAGATTTACTTTCTGTATGATATTTAATTAAACAGATGAGTGTACATTATTTATTAAAAATTACTTAAAAATTTTCCATGTTAGTTTGCCATGCATGTGAGTATAACAGTTTCAATCTGAGAATTACTTTAAAAAAAAAGTTTATTTTTGAGGTTTTCTTAAATTTATTTTACACGGTTTATATCTATGTATATACTACTGGCCATTAAAATTGCTACACCAGGAAGAAATGCAGATAACAAAATGATATTTATTGGACAAATATATTATACTAGAAATAACAAGTGATTAAATTTTCAAAAAATTTGGCTGGATAGATCCTGAGAAATCAGTACCCAGAACAACTAACTCTGGCAGTAATAACAGCAGTTATACGCCTGGGCATTGAGTCAAACAGAGATTGGATTCCATGTACAGGTACAGATGCCCATGCAGCTTCAACACGATGCCACAGTTCATCAACCGTAGTGACGAGCCAGTCGCTCGGCAACCAGTGACCAGACGTTTTCTATTGGTGAAAGATCTGGAGATCATGTTGGCCAGGGCAACAGCCGAACATGTTCCGTATCAAGGAAGGTCCGTAGAATACCTGCAACATGCGGTCGGGCATTATCTTGCTGAAACGTATGGTTTCGCAGGGCTCGAATAAAGGGTAGAGCCACGGGTCGTAACACACCAGAAATGTTATGTGCACTGTTTAAAGCACAGTCAATGCGAACAAGAGGTGACCGAGACATGTATCCAATGGTCTCCCATAACATCACGCCTGGTGATGGGCCAGTATGACGATGACGAATGCACGCTGCCAGTATGCGTTCACCACGATGCCACCAAACACAGATGCGACCAACATGATGCTGTACACTGAACCTGGATTCATCTGAAAAGATGACGTCTCGCCATTCGTGCACCCAGGTTCGTCGTTGATCACACCATTGAAGGCGCTCTTGTCTATGACGCAGCGTCAAGGGAAGCCGCAGCCATGGTCTCCGAGCTGAGAGTCCTGTTCGTGCAGACACTTGTTGTCTTCCAAACGACCCCGTTTCTTGACTCACGGCTCGTGACGTGGTTGTACGATCCATTACGGCCATGAGGATAATATGTCTGTCTTCTGGCTGTTAGTGATAGGTGGCCGTTGAGATCCCGCATGGCGTTCCGTATTACCGTCCTGAACCCATCGATTCCATATTCTGCTAACAGTCATTGGATCTCGACCGACGCGAGCAGTAATACTGCGATAAGATAAACCGCAATCTCGGTACGCTACAATTCGACCTTTATCAAAGTCAGTAACGTGCTGGTGCGCATTTCTCCTCCTTATACGAGGCATCACAACAACTTTTCACCAGACAACAACGTTCGAATGCAATTTGTGTATGAGGAACCGGCTGAACAATTTCCTCATTTAAACACAATATAAGTGTCGCTACTGGTGCCTGCTTGGTCTGAATGCGCTGAAAAGCCATTCATTTGCATATCACAGTACCTTCTTCCTTTCGTATAAATTTCATGTCTGTAGCATATCGCCTTCTTGGTGTAGCAATTTTTATGGTCAGTAGTATATATATATATATATATATATATATATATATATATGTGTGTGTGTGTGTGTATATAGATATAGATATATTAAACTATTAAACTTAGACTATAAAAGATAAAACAAAACAAAGCTGAAATTTTAGCAAAGAAGCATTTTACTTATCAAATTCAGTTCCATATAAAATCATCTCTCTCAGTTCCATTTTAATACATTCATCGTACTCTAATTCACAATTTTATGTAATGCACAACATTTCTACTGCCAAAAAACTCCAGGAAATTTAATTACTGCTTGACGTGAAAACAATTTCATAAAAATTGAATTAATATTAAATATTTTAGTTGAGTCAAAATCTTTTGTTATTAAATATGTGTGCTAGATATTTAGTTTTGTTAATAAATTGAATATTTCAACACGAACATTTATTACATTTAATAACAAGAAATGTCTAAGCAAAATTATAAATAATAAGAAGTTGTCCTAAATTTCCTTAATCCATGAGCCGTAAGGGAATTGCTTGCATATCATTGTTTAGTAACGCTAATTAATAGTTAAAATATGCAATGGAGTAATCGAGTCATAAAATTGAAAAGAATGACTTGAATTTTTAAACTTTTCGAAAGCATGACAAAGCATTATTGTTTTTTCGCACAGAAGTTTTGTTCATTAATTAAAAATATATCATAATATATTTCTTTTGAAAATATGTAGGTCTTATATCGATAAATGATAGTTTAAAAATATGTTTTCTTAATTTATGCCCTATAAAATTGCTGAAACATTAACATCTTTTGTAACAATTATTTAATTGATAAACAATTGTCGAATTCTGAATTTATTCAATATACTTAACTCAAATTAATTAAATGAATTTTGAAAGAAAGGTTTGATAAAATGGCATCATACACCATTATTAATTAAGATTTGAGTTAAAAGCTCTAAGAAAGATATGATTAAAAATTTGATAATAACAGTGACTGAAATTTATATTTTGAAATATAAAGTAAATTGAAAAATTGTATGTGAAACTTCCTGCTGTAGTATGTGAAAAATATTTTTATAATATTGTTCACTTTATTTCAAAGAACACTACTTAAGAAAATTAGCCTTAAGAAATCTTTATTAAAAAATATTATAAATGTAAAGTTTTGAGAGGAGAAATTCATTTTCATTGTTCATTTAAATACAAAATGTGTCTCATAATACCTATAACATTGTGATCTCTGAATGAGTGATGAACCATTGATTTTTAAGGAGCATAGATCAGGAATATGAAGTCAGAGGAAATAGTTTTAAACACGTATGAGGAAATCAGAATTAAAAACAATTAATTTGATCTATCTTTTTCAATCACTACCTGCTACTATTTGTATTCTACCATCATTATAAGTGTTCTTGAAATAAATCTTTTATAATGTAGAATGTAAAATAGTTAACTATTTTCCAGTGACTTGTGGACCTGATAGAATCCGATATTCAGAAGAGTAAATACCTTTTGAAAAATACTTATTTTATGTTAGGGTTATGTTATAAGTGCTTTCATAAGGAGAACTCCTAACGTTATATCCATGAAGGGGTCAAACATATTGAATTTCCCTTGTTACTAATTGTTCTTCTATATCCAATTATTTTACTTATTAACTCTCAACTGCACATAAATATTCAATATACTTTGGATATAAAAATAAATTGTTATAAAGACAAAAATATATTTACATTAGGAAAAAGAAAATTAAAAAAAGAGAGCTCATAAAATCGCATGCTGATGTCAAATGAATGATTTCAATCATATTTAATCTCGTTTATGAATTATATAGCTTATAACTGCAAGCGCAAATTAAAATATTAATTACATTAAAACAGTGTTAAATTCTGCTCCTATTTCAAAAGTCAGCACCAAATTTAAGCAGCTGAGTATTCAGATTTAGCTCAATAAAACATTATAGAAATCAAATAGTTTTGATAACTTTGAAAATTTTGAAGTTTTTCCTTAAACACGAAGGCAAACGATATATATTTATCACAACGATAATGGTCAGCACATAAAGAATCGTAAACGTAAAGAATGTTGCCGAAGTGTTTTTAATGTTGGTAAATACTCAATAACATTCTTTTTGATAAATATAATAACAGTAAATAGCACAAATGAATTTTAGAGTATTTCTGTTTGAGAATGAACAGAACACATTTGGGTTTGAAGTGTCTTGCATGCGTTCAAATTTTGGCACTTGAGCAAATGTTTTAATCGAGAATGTGAGCCTATGGAAAAGCCAGGCATACGGGTTCTAAACACAAAACTTTCTATGAGAAATGCCTGAGGATCAATAATATATAAAAGTCATCCAACTCAGTTATAGAGAGAAGGACATTAAAAAGGAATACAATATTAGAGAAATCCAGTATGATAGCATTCTTAAATCATTAAAAATAATAGAATATAAATAAAAAAAATTCTTTACATTTTATCAGTACATCAAAATAAAACAAGAAACGTCGTATTAATGATCAGATAAATATATATTTCAATATGATTCAAATTTACTCATTAAATTTTCCATTATTGATTTATTTTTAGAAACACTTGAAGTTATGCATCTATGAAAGATGCAAAATTGAAATGGTTCCTGGTAACCAATAATTTTTAACACAAACCTATTATATTTATAAATTATGTTCCGACGTGAAATACATACCATTACCGAAATATCTGAAGATAATTTTGAGTGACTGCACTGTCAATTTTCCAATTGGTATTCCCTCAATTAGACGCGTTAAAAGAGACGTCAATATAAATGATTAATTAACTTGAATAATCATTATGGGTAATTTCCATTCAGTTGAAGTATAGAAGTCTTCATCACGGAGTTCACTTAACTCAATATAGGATTGATCATGAATAATGCAAGCTGCCAACTATGCTCTGTCACCATACAAGACAGCAAATTATTAAGAATAATTAGGTTAGCACATACAAATGTATGCATTACTAAATTTTCATACATTACTTTTATTATTCGTAATTGGTAAAAATTACATTATACATGGTATTATTATATAATGCTATATATAATATAATTAATAATAATATTAAATAATATAGATGATTTTAATTATCATTGCTTTATACTGAATATCAATATAATTTCGCTTTAAAAAATTATATTATATTGGTAAAATTACATCATATAGTTCATAATTGACGTAATGTTTCCATAATATTACTTTAGTTCTCACAAACATACTTATTATTTTACGTATTTCGAAATTAAATGAATTATGTTGAATGTATAAAAATTTAGATTAATTTTCGCTTAAAAAAATGCATTGAAGCTATACTGTTTATATAAATTTAAAGAAATACATATTTTTCCGTCAATTACAAAGTGCAGTGTAACAATAAAATTTTCTTACATATATCGTTTGATATCCTTTATTTTTATAAAATAGTAATATGTATTATTCATAATTATAAAAAAAATCTTTAAATGTAACAGCGTTCGAAGTGTTTCAAATTATCAAGCCTTTTGTTATTTTAATACTTACTGAATTTTATTGAATAAGAGAATGAATTTATGGTTATTAATTTGCTTTTCTAAAAAATACTTAAATAATTGATAAAATGTTTAAATGGAAAATAAAATATTAAATGAAAAATGCAAAGTATAATGCATTTAATGTATTGAGCTATGTATTATTAATTTCTTAATGGGGCGTATAAATTCGCCGGCATACATCTTAAATAAAATGGAATCGTGTTTGCAAATATAATTGCTTTCAGTTTAAGTTACGGATCTAAATTGCAAACCTTCTCATTTTCCTCACAAATGCCAGATCCTTTGAATTAAATGCAAATGACAATTTCATTCTACAATCAGTTCATACAATGTCTTGTTGCCAAACAAATTATACTTCAATGAAATATCTAACGAATCAGTTGGCATCCAGCTTTTCATTTCGCGTCTCCTTATTTCCATTATTCTCTCAATTAACAAAATTTTAAATCCATTTTACAGAATGAAAACACTTAAAAATATAATAATTTTTTTTAATATTTATTTTTAATTTACATCAGCACTTAAAGTGAGACTATTTTATTTCATTTTATTTTTATTTTTTATCAGCCTTTGTGTTCCTTAAGCAACTTCCTTTCAAGAATTTATTAAATTAAAGATGTCGTTTATTTTATTTTTTTATTTTTTTATTTTTTTTTTTTTTGAAGAAATATAATCCTCTCAAAAATTATTTGAAAACACAAACATGTAAGAAAAATATTAATCATTTAATCTGCCATACATATGCCCTCAATTTTGTATTTATTCAGTAAAAATATTCAAAAATAAAACTCAACTTTTCATTTCTTAGCTGAAAATAAAAATTAAATATCATTAAATGAAAATTATAAGCTGTGTTCGTGCTTAAGCGAGTAACCATTACAATAAAAAGTAAATTTGCCTCAAAATTTTAAGATTTTCATATGATATTAATATTAAAAATATCTTAATATAAAATTTTCTTGTGTGCATATTCAGTTTCTATTGAGGATTTCATAGTTCCGGAAGTAATTAACCATTTATTAATCACTTATATACTTTAGAGAAATCTTTAAAATATATTTATTGCCTTATATGTATTTCATTTAGTTACAGATAATTAGATAATTTATGTCATAAATTTTAAATGTAATAAAACTGACATTTCTTAAACTATTATGACAAGTTATTTGTAATATTAACAGAATACTTCTTAATAATACATAAGAATGCACTAAGCACTAAATGGCGTACATTAATTCATGAACAAACATAGTCAACCTGGACATACAAAGGCAGCGAGCTAAGCACATAGCATAGTGAACAATCTATCTATCCTCTCTTTACGAGGTTTCTTTCTTTCTGTAGCTTGTACATTAAATATAACGTATGACTTGACTTTGTCATCCGATAGGTTTCTGTCTCTGTGTTAATATCACAATCGTGTTTTTCATACCAGCCATTCCTTTTCCTTTTACACAGAACTCAGGAAATGGTAGAAAAACAGTGAGAAAAATAAATAAAATGAATCACTTTGTAGATTTCTGGGCCTCTCAATCATTGGTATTGGAATTACTTCTTTACGTAGCGACTTCAGAAAATAAATTCAAGCAATCAAATTGAACATGAAGCTAGCGTAGGAAATGGCAGAACTTTACGAGCTATCAAGCTTAGAAAAAGGTCTTTCCCTACCCGAATTTTATTTTTACTTTTTTCACATTTTTTGACGTGATTTCTTCTCCGCGCACTTGGATGTCATCGTAGCAGATTGAAAAAAAAAATTAAATTGATAGATCTGGTGATGTGTTATATTTTTTGCTCGTTCTTTCAGAGGTTGTTAGGTGCTTCTTCACCAAAATTTTAGACCGATCGGGTTTCGAATTTATTGTCTTTCGTCAGTTGTACTTATTTTGAGCTTTTTTTACGGCTGAGGGGAGACAAATATGTTTTAAAAATGCTTTTCATGATAACGGGTGGTCACATGATAGGTGCAGTTTATAGCTGTATTTATTATAGCTACCTTCCTTAATATTTTATCCGTTTTTATTTTAAGGCGGGAATGTCAGCTGTAAAGATTGAAGATATTGTCTCAGATACTAAACAAGAAACTTTACAGAATTGATTTTTATTACTCCTTTTGCAAGTTATACTTTTGATCTTTTGACTTTTTTTCGTTTCACTGCTTTTGGTTTACAGATTGGTTTACTATATTAAAAAATGCTTTCGTATATGAATCAAACTATTATTAAAGCTATTAATACATAGCAATTTAATAATAAGCTATTATTAAATTTAGATTGGTATTTTGACATATATGTTTGCAATGTATCAGTATTTCTTTGAAATAGAAAATGTTAAAATTATTTCTTCAATATTTTACTTTTAAAAATTTCTAATTCTCAAAAATCGAAAGTGTAAGGTAATGGTTAACAATATTAGCTAGTAACATTTTCATTACTGTTACATTTCATTGTAGCATTCTTGTATTTTTTTGTAAAAAATATACATGAGTAAAACTGTACTTATTTATATTAATAATAATTTAACAAATTTGGCATAACTTCACTTCATTCACTGTTGTCCATAGTATAATACTTTTTTGAAGAATGTTAAAATTAGAAAAGCAACATTAAAACAAATATTATATTACACAACTTTAAAATATACATAATGTAATTATTAAACATTTTTAAATACCCTGATCTATTTTATCAATAATACATATTTATAAAAACTGCGCTAATAGGAACACTATATTTTTTACGCAAATTGTATAAAAATTATAAAAAAAACTACTGGCTCTCACAACATATACTATATTATTTATATACAACATTCATATATATAGAACATTCTTAAACACTGAGTGTACTCTCAGCTTATGAATATTTACTTATAATTAATACACATTAATTCTTAACTTATCGTTCTATTTATTAATGTAATGCACATGCCTATATTGACAAAGTCAATGTAATTTAGTTTTAGTTGTTCTTTCAAATATGAGATGCAATAAACTGAAATACGAAAACTCATACCTAACAATAGCTCGCTTTTCTGCAACCTTAAAGAATAAATGCAGTTAGGCTTAACAAAGAAGAAACTATTGAGTAACAATATCCTAAAAATTTATGACATTTCCAAATATAACAGATGAATTTGCTATCTTGAGAATGTATTGGCTATTTCCTCCTAGTAAAGCTCTTCTCAACAAAACAAAATTCTTCTCAGTCCTCTGTTATTTTCTATCTACATGTTTCTTCTCTCGTTTAGATATCGTTTTTTCACTTTCGCACGACGAACTTGTCATTGGGAATCCATAGAGCGATTTACAAAAATCTTCAGCTATACGTGGTCTGGATAAAAGAGACATTCAAGAATCTCCTATTAAAAGTATTTTCTCAACCGGAACATTTTTTTTCCTTCGAACATCCGTTTGTTTTTGGAATTTTTCAGTTGAAAACGGACGAAATCTCTTTGATGTCATTACATGTAATACTGAATCTCTTTGATTAAGAAAGAAATTCTAAATTTTTGAAATCCTGTTATCAGTTAAGAGAAAAATAAGAATTTTGAAATTTTAGGTCGCTTCCAAATTTATATAAATTGTCAAATAAATATCCCTTAAATGAATTTTCAACCTTTCTCGTAGAGCATTGGAAGTTAGCGTCATATTAACTACTGATTAAATAAATACTTCAATAAATGTAATAATTAAGGTTGTTTACATGTACATCAGTTTTATTTACATTGCTTTTTTTTAAATTTTATTAATAAAAATGCATGAAAGAACTATATACATCTTCTAATTAAGTTCTATCAATTTTTTCAATTGCAATGGCAGAATATTTATAAATTATCATGAACGAAATGGAAAAATCATACAGTTACATAAGATACTATTTATAATTTTGATTACTAAAAATATTTCCTTATTTTGAAAAATAACTGAATATAACTTGGTAAAAAAACTTTTATTGTTAAACAATTTTCTAGTTTTAACCATTAAAAAAATTGATAGAACTAGTTTGACATATACAGGGTGATTATAAAATATAGGGCTCCTAACTAGCATACCATTTACAGAAAATGAAAGAAATTTTTTCATAAGGTATTTTGATGTATGTACTCATAAATTCTATGGAAACAACAGTGTCACTCTAACAGTTACGGTTACTGTAAGAATGTTTCGAAAATATCGAATGGCAACACCATGGATTTTGCATTGCTATGTGATCTCCATAGGGAAAAACCCTAAATAGAGCATTCGAATTGCAATTGTAGTATGAAAATCACCCTCGGTAGATAGGCTGAAAGTGAAACACACAATTGATAAGGACGGAGAATCAGCATGAAATAAAGCATTTTATTGTGTTTCACAAATTCACAACATGACTTCTTTCACACACGATAAGACTTTGCAAGCGGCAACTGGTGGATAGCATTGCAGAATGTAACATAACAATAGGAATCTCTTGAATCTCAGTTCTGATGACATCTTTCAAATCAGATGCAGTGTGGAATTCAGATATCCTTACAGCTAGAAATTCATTGGCGTGAAATCAGGAGATATTGGTGATCACGGAAACGGGAAATGATGGGAGATAACCCTGTTACCAAACTGTTGACTTAGGGCATGTTTGACTAAAGACCCTATATGTGAAGGAACTCCATCTTGCCACCACACAACTTCAGATTTTGGCGTTGCAACGCCGGAATCGTGTGACAAGTTAACATGTCCAGATAATGAGCACTAGTTACTGTACACGTTTGCAAATCATTCGCAGTAACATCTTCAAAAAGTAAGGGACGAGGATGAACGTATTCGTTATACCACACCACACAGTCACTTTTCCTCGGGTAATGGACGTGCAGGCACATCATGTGGATTATTCCCTGTCCTTGCACAAAATTTTTTGAATTCACGTTACCATTTAACGAGAAACGTGCCTCATTTGCTAACAGAATGCGTAATGGCTATCTGTTATCTTCATCGTACTGGATAAGGAGTTGATTCACAAAATCCAGTCGTAATTGGCAGTCTCCTCTTCCAACATCTGGATATGCTGGAATCAATACGGAAACATGTTTAGAACAAAACGCAGAATCTTGCAGATAGTTGAATTCGGCACATGCAAAGCACGTTAAATAATACGTGCACTTTCGGCATGAAGTGCGCTTATTATCTGATGAGCTTCTGCAACAGCTCTCGCATAAATGGAAGGTCCTGCAGACCGAGGTTGTATGCATGTGCAATCAATTTCTTTAAATCTAAGAATCGAGTCCCGTGAAGTTTTGACAGTGCACGGTCCTCGTTGTAATCCATGGTTTCTGTTGTAAATATTCTGTCTGTATGTCTGGACCATATTTTCTATTCAGGTAATAAACCTCTACGATTTCCCCACGTTATTTCTCTGAAACTATAATTTGTTCAGAATAGAAAAAAGCAACATACGTGGCTCGCATTTAGCAGTGCTTTTTCTTTCACCTAGCGTGAATACATCAGTCATGACCGTGTCTTACGTAGAATCCAAAATTTGCGTTTATTCTTTCTTCTTTTCGTTTTGTGGGGGATTAATCAGGCTAGGATGAGAGCCGAAGAAACTGCGTGACATAAATGAACCGAACATTAATGCTCTGGTACACAGCAAAGTCTTTTTTACTTTTTCCTTGCCTAGATCCACGGCTTTTCATGCTACAGGTTACATTTTAAAGCTATTTAGTGTTTTTCAGTATGGAAATTGCATTCCAACATAAAAAAACTGGGTGTTGTCATTTGAAATTTTCTTACTATAACTGTAACTGTTTAAGTAACACTGTTGTTTTCCGTATTATTCTTGAGTGAATACCACAAAATTCCTTATGTCAAAATTTCATTCAGTTCCTAGGAAGGGTAGGATAGCTAGGGGGCCAAATGTCGGAATAGTTTTTTTTTTTATAATCACCCTGTATAACATGATTGCTTTTCAACAAACAAAATCAGTATTATAAATTTTTTTATTGTGTTTAATAACAGTCATTAATAAATATGTGATATTGTTCATTGTAAAATTGTGATAAGAATGCTTAGGCCAGATGCTAAAACATTTTTAAAATTTAGCTTTCAAAAAATTTAAAAAAGCATGGAAATAAACACTAAATAATTTAAAAATATGAGTGCATGAGTCATAAGATGCTAAGAAAAATATGATTACTCAATAATTCAAAATATGGTTAAGAATAAACATGCATAGTATGCTTTCAAAAATTACTTCATGGAATAAATAATTTTGGAAATGGTATTTTAATTCACGATAATAAAATAAAAGTAATAAAATATACATTATTTTTGCATATGAGTTTTATGGGGATTTTGGGGAATTTATTTCTTAATATAAATAAAATGTGCTACAAAATTATTAATAGTATCAATATTGACATTATAATTCAGACTGGTCGATCAGACGTTTTTCGACACAGCTATAATAAGAAAAGGAAATTTTGTCATCCATTCATTTTTTAATTACTTAAGATAAAGAGTTAATTAAATTTCTGTACGTAAGATTCATTTATATTAAAAACTTAATTTTTTGCAAAAATAAACATTTAGCCGTTTTTAGTTTCTCACTCACTATTAAAAAATGTTCCACCTTTCGTTTTAGCTAGTGTAATTTTGTAAAGAACATATTTTTAAAATTAAATTTTGAATAGATGACTTTTTTTATATAAGATATGGAAGGTTATTTTTTATATGAAAATGACGTTATATTTGTTAAAATTATTATCTTATCCATTAAAAGAGTATTTTAATAAAGATAGGAAAATAAACACGTGTCTTTAATGTGAACATTTACTTACACATTCTCAGATATGATGAACCAAACTACACAAAAGAAAAACATTGTTCAGACAAATTTCTGCAAACACAAAATATATAAGTTTTTAAAGTTCCTAATGAAAGTGCATATATTTAAAGACATATTTTTAGATCGGTTTTAACACATTTTCATAGTAAAATTTTATTCAAAAAAAAATTTCAACATGCACATTAAAACTTAATTTTATGCAATATAAAGAAAAAATATGTATTTAGTAATTATAAAGTATTTTTTCTTTAGATAACAAAAAATACCAATGATAAAAATCTCAAGATCTTATTTTAACAGAAAATAAATACTTGTCCATAAAATAAGTTTAACCCAGAAGCACATGTACATCACGTACACACGTACAAATCGAGCTGGAAAAAAGCCACCTCTAGGAGTATTACGTACATGATAAAGCATTATATGCAAATTACATTATAACTCCTAATGATTTCAAGCGTACGTTACGATATCCAGAGCATAAGGGAGGAGAATATACTGATTTGTGGCAAAGTAGGGAACATACTCACAATCGGTCAGTATGGCACCTCAGTCCCACGATCACAAAGGTATGACGCATGTGGATGATGTTTTACGTGGTAAAATTGTCACCATATTGGAAAGCGGGCGTACGCAGTTGGCAATAGTTGAAGAATTCGGAATTACCCAAGTGTCATCTCTAGTATATGGCAACGATTCGAAGATGATGTAAATGTTAGTAGGCTCAACTATTGAGGTTGCCCCAGAGTGACAACTCCGAATGATAACCGGTATTTGACAACTGCCGAATTAAACAGAAGAAGCACAGCAGAGGATCTGTCACGTCAACTATAGTCAGCCACCGTTTGGGAGAGAATAGTTTATATGCTCACAAAAGTGTGCCAGATGTGTTCCACACACGGCATCTCAATGTCGCCAACGGTGAGCCTGGAGTAGACAACATGCAATGTGAACACTGTCATTGCGGGTTTTCGTTCCATGTAGTCGAGATTAAGTTTGTAGTCCGCTTCAGTGGAGAACGTCAGGCATCCAGTATGACCAAGACAATATCATTTAATGACAACGTTACGTTGGTGAGGGAGTGCTCGTTTGAGGAGGTGCTTTAGAACAGGCCTGCATGTTCAAATTAGAACCATATGGTTCATATTTATCGGCATATCATTCAGGAAAAAAGCGTGCGTTTGCTTAGGGGTATCCTGGATGCTGAATTTGTACAATTTCTACTTTATTTATGAAATTTTTCTTCTGAAAAATTATAATGGTTTACCTCTCAACTAAGTATTAAAGTTTTCTCAACTTATTCATTATAACAATTTTCTGTATAGCACAATTTCTTGCAGTGGTCTTACGAGAAGTACCCCATAAATTTAGCAGAATAAATATTTTGGCCAATAAATTTTGTTTTTAATGAAAGGGATAAAATTAAATTTTTTCATTACCTAAAATAAATGTTATTTGAAAAATCATAATTAAAATTATTGAAATGTCTTGATTAACAACAGAATTTTATTAACTATTTTTTACAAAAACAGATATACATTTTAAAATGTATATCTTTTTTTTTTATCAACAACTGTTTTTAATTCTTCATTCACTACTAAATGAACACTTCATCTTTTTTTTTTGCAACTGAAATTGTGTAAGCAGCATATATTTAAATCAAATCTTTAAATAGCATAACCAAATATTTAAGTGGAAAAACCGTTTTTTCTAAGAAATTACTTATTGCAAATATATTTACTAAATTATGTATATAGTATTGCTTTCTTTCCTTTTATATTATTAATTTCAATTAGAAAGTTTTTAGATATTGGTTCTTAAATTCTTTAAAAATGAATAAGTCAAAAAATAGAATTATCTTTCTTTCAAATATTTTGACAAAGGTATCTATTGCTTAAACAATACAAAATAGTCAGTTTCAAATTTATATTTCATTAGTCTTTATCCTATTCTTATATTCTTATTTAACGGTATTTCATTATGATTCAAATGTTACAAATACTTGAGAGAGAAATAGTAAAATATTTTAAAAACCATTTTTCCACATGAAAAAATATGAATTATTTTGTAAACTAAATTGAAGAAATATTTAAATTGAATGCTTCACTGAAAAAAAATAGAACAAAGAGAAAAGATTGGGTTTGAAAATTAAAAATGCTGAATGTGTGTGTTTCGGATAGTATATTATTGAAAAGAGGCAATTTCAGGGGGTTAAAAATTCTTTGGGAGACAGAAATAATGCAGTGAAATAAATTAATATTTTCGCTTAAGAATTCACGAAAGTAATGCCGAAAAAATATCAGCTTAAATCAGATTTGAAAAACTATTTTAAAGAAATGTAGCTTTTCAGAATTTAAGAAAATATATTTTTATTTTTATACATAGTAAATGTCATTAACCATTTGTATTTCTGTAACCATTCTTCATATAAAGTACTTACAATAGGAAATTTTTTTTCAATATGATTTTCAAACGAGAATCGTAATTTGTTTCTATACATTAATAACTATAGCAGTTTACTACATTTTAATTGGCAAGCAAGTTCTATTATTTTATAAATAAGAAAAAACAGGAAAATTATTTTTGGAACATACACAGCACATTAAATGTTAAATTCATTTAATAAAAAAAAACAAATTTTCTGGTTTAAATTTAACAGCAAGAGAAAGTTTAATTTAATAAAAATATATTACTGCTAAATATTTATGTTATTATATTGTTGGAAGTATATATTTACGAATAAAATTGGGAAAATATATATGATTGTTGACTTTTCAGAATATCGCGGGCAGATAAACACCCTTAAAAATATTTTAGTAAACAATCAAAATTCAATAAAATTTAAATTAAAAAAACAAAAGTTTGCTTCATTTTAATATGCTTAGCAAGTATTTCCCAAGTAAAAAAATTTTTTTCAACAAAATAAAAAGTTTCAAAAAGCTAGAGAAGATGTTCAAATGTAAGTATAAACTTTTAATTAATGAACAAGAAATCTGTTTAAAGTTGAAGAATTATACTATCAAAAATATTCCTTGTTAATTCACATTTATGAAATTTGAGAAATCCATTCATGACAAGGAGGATATTATATAGCGTTATATTGTATCATACTTATAATCAAGTACATTATACGATTGCAAGAGTATTATCATATATACTGAATATTTCCAGCTCTTACACCCATGAAAATAATGACCTAGTTAACTTAATTATTCAGAACTGAACTTATTCACACAAATCCAGCATATGTTCCCTAATTATGTGCATGTTCACAGATTAAATACATGTACATTTACTTCAAAACTAATATGAGAATTTCTGAAGTGAAAGGAATCTGAAGGAAATTTCATAATGGTTATGATACAAAATAGATTTTTGCATAACAATAAAAAATATTATAAGTCATAATCAATGAGAGATGGTGTTTGATTTCTAAATTGTACAAACTGTGTGAACATTTCTCAGCAGATAAATAATAATGGAAAGGGTTGTAATCTTATCAGCTTTTAGGAATTTAAAACGCGATACACCAAAGCGATTTTATTACCCAGCTCTCACAACTAAAATGTGTGTCTATAACATGACAAAACATGGGGCTGGGGAGGCCTAGTTGGTTAGGGTCTCGCTCTCATTATAGGAAGGTAGTGAGTTCGAATTCCGGATGACTCAAGATGGGTCGTGTTCGCTGAAGGTGGCTGGGGCATGTTAAAACTGAATGTAGTCGCAATGTCTTCCAAGTGAAATGATATATCTGGGGTGACAGGTCAATTATTGGTGTCTTCTGCTGGGTCCTGATTCGAAATCGCGAAGACTCTACCCGACTGCTTCTATCCAGTTGATAGAGCCTAACTCAGGGTCAGGTAAAAGATAGCATGTTGGTGCAACAGCATGACATAATATTGAAATGCAGCAGAAACTACACAACTGATTTAACCATATATAAACTTTAATTAAAACAAAGTAAATTTACATGTATGGACAATAGTAAATATATTTGCATTAATCATAGTTGATTTTAAATAAATTTATTTGATAAAATGTGTATTATATATATATATATATAGTATATTGTTTGTTACTTTGCTTAAGCTTATAATATCAATGAAAAAATTTAAATACCTTTCAAAGTCGATTCAAATTTTATATTTTATTTGTTTATCAATCAGAAGCAATGGGTTAAAAATTGGCATGAAAATTGAATAATTTTACCACACACACACGTTTAATTATACAATAAAATCTGAATATTTGCCACTGAATGGTGATATACATTATTTGGAAAATTGATTATATATTCTACTATCCATACGTATTAATAACAATTGCAAGTTGACAATACTATAAAAATAGGTAATAAAAATTATAAATTAAAATGACATAATAATTTCCAAAATAATATATATGTATAATATTCAAATGATATGATAATTTTCTTATTTTTTCAATAATATTATTACCTGTAATGCCATAATTTTTTAATTCTGAATTTTTTTGGTTTAAATTTCCTAGACTGCTGTATGCAACAAATAATTACAAAGAACTTATTGTTGCATACAGCAATCTGCAAGTGACTTAATGGTGAAAATATGTTATTTGAAAAAGCTACAAACTAAATATCGTTTTATTATAGTAGTTCAATCTCTCCAGAGAGGGATCTAATATGAATTTAGATTAATCCTAAAATTTAGTCAAACTGCAAATTTCGCTAAATCAGGTATAATGATTCTGTTAATAACTATCATATATGCATTTAATAATATCACTTGATAAATTTATTATATCTTTCTCCTTACAAATAATGATGATAATTAGAGATAATTATTTACTAGATCATTATTTCTTATATAAATTTAAGTACTAATAATTTTTAAGTATTGCATAAATTAATATAATAAGAAGCTTATTCTCCCATCCTTTAAATTAGTAGCTATACCTGTTTGAAGAAATTTGTTAATCCTTATGAGAATTTTATGTATTAGCATTTTTTAAATTTTCATTATTAAGAAAAGCAGTAATTAATAATCAGCTTTATTTTCTAACCCATGAATCATTTTCATTCTAACACGATTACTTCTATATAGTTTATCACCATCATATTAATTAATTTCAATAGTTTTTAAATTTAAATAACTAGAATGACATTTGAAAATAAAATTACAAATGTTATAAGATTATTTATTAATATTTTTAAAGCATCTAACATCTTATGTATATTTATTAATTATTAAAAATATAATTAGTAATAAAATATCAGCAATTGTTTTATTCGTACAGTACTAAAAGTATTATGTTATGCGCTTATATTACGATTTATATAACATTTCTTACAGTTACATTCTTATGAATATTAGAGTAGTCATTTATCAAACGAACTGTAAAAATAAAATAACAATTGTTTTACTTGTGTTGCTCCAAAAGTATAATATTATTTATGAATTGTTTTAGTCTGTAATTGCGACGTTTAGATTAATATTTATTTATATTTAGTAGAAAGATATTTTTTGTATTAAATTAAGCTGATTATTATTATCATTTATATTAGAATTTAAAAATACTTTTCAATATTGCTTTGATTTTCAAGTGAAATTTTACTTATTCATACATTTTATTCAATGTTCATAAAATTAATATTCTGTATAAATATTTTTTTATATTTCTTTCAGCTACAAATTTATGGATACAATTCTGATTTATTCAGCAACTTTTCTGAAGCGTTGGCTTTGTGTAGAAGTGACAGCATAGTAGCTATTGCAGTACTTATACAGGTAAATATTTCATATATTTATCAATTGTTAGTTATATATATTTTGATTTAGTCAATACAAAACCCTTTTAGCTGTTATTTACTTCCTATCTTTATATCTCATATATTATGTTGGTTTAAAAAATACCAAAATAAAACAGTGTTCTAAGCCATTCATAATCAGTTTAAAGATACATGTAGTTTTAAAAGTACAATGTAAAAGTGTAAAAATTTAATTAATAGAAAAATGAAATTATGAGTGATGGAAGGTTCAAAACAAAATTCGCTTTTATTTATTATTATTACTTATAATAATAATAATATTAATTATAGATATATATATAATAAATACATACATATATATATATATATGTATATATATATATATATATATATATATATATATATATATATATATATATATATATATATATATATATATATATATATATATATATATATATATATATATATATATATATATATATATATATATATATATATATATATATATATATATATATATATATATATATATATATATATATATATATATATATATATATATATATATATAAACTATACAGTTTGATAAAATCACAAAAATAGAAAATACTAGAAAAGTGAAATGCAAAATTAAGACAAAAACAAATTGGATATATAAGTCAAAGAAAAATAATATCTATTTTTTTTCGAATACAAAAACAAATATCAATTAATAAAACTCTAATTTCTTATCCACATCGATATTGAAATTTTATTTATTAATTACAAATGTAATGAAGTGTTATCAAAATACCAATTAATGAGTTTGTAACGTAACTTTAATTTTTATTAAAGAGAAACTATGATTGTAGTTTTAAATTTAAATTGGGGGAGTAAAATTATGTTTCACCAATAACAAACAGTTTATTGGTGAATTTGTCTTTAATGATCCAATTGCACTATAGTCATAAATCCATATTTTTTAATCAAAATGGCTATCGGAACAAAAAAAAAACATGTAATGAAAATTGATGCTAAACACTTAGGAATTTATTTTATCTTTCATACCCAAACAAATAATTATGTTAATAAGAGTCTCTAAAAGATAATATTATCCATTATGATATGCCTGATATACATTAAAAAATTATACAGTCAAAATATCAGTAAGTAATGTAAATGAAAATTAAGCTAATAACTCAACAAAAAAATACAATTTAGCAAATTATTACTAAAATTTAAAATTACGCTATTTACATTCTATCACTTCTTTAAAAACTTTATGCAATAAACATAGAAATTAGATTTGAATCAAAATATTAGTCAATATATTTACCATAAGTAGATTTATACTTAAATTGTACTATAATTGCTTTTTATTTTACTATTGTTGAACTATTATTCCTTTTTCCGGCAATATGAAATTTTTCTTATTTAGTCTTATTAAGTTATTTGTTACTTTAATAAATTTAATGCTTTTGAAGTGAATATATCATTTTCAACATGTACTTTTTTATGCCTCTATAACAAAAAATATTTTTGAAGCATATATATATATATATATATATATATATATATATATATATATATATATATATATATATATGTATGTATGTATGTATAAATGAGAAACTCTGCATTCTTACTCGAAGCTACTTATGATATAATATGATGCTGTCGAATATTTATAGTTAATTCAATTATTATAAATTGATGACTTTCCCTTAACTTTTCTGCAAAGTAAAACAAATTAAGTTCATATATTTGCTATTTAACAATAAATAATTTTACAAATTTGAGATATAAATTACAATTAGTTTAGTCAGATATATTAAGATACCTAGGCCTAGAAACTGTTAAAATCAGATACAGGAGCTTAGAGACTGTGAAAAGTAAATTTTAAAAAAATAAAGTTGTTCGTCGTTGAAGATGTTTTCCTGATAATTATTTAATCAATGAATCCAACATTCATTCTCTGCTTTTCTCAGTCATTTTACTAATTTTTTGAAAGCATTTTAGTATTAAATTTTCTATAACAGCCTGTGTTCCTTATTATTTTGGCCAATTGCAATAATATCCATTTAAAACATCCACGAAATTATTATCTACAAAAATCTCTGAAATCAGTAAACAAGAATCTTAGCATACGACACAAAAATTAAAATTTAATATTCAGTTATTTTGAAATAAGAAAGCATTGTTGTTAAGGTATGTAAAAAGTTTGGTATTTAGACTACTATTCAATGATTGAATTTTTTTTATTGGATCGTGCTTTCCGTTCACGCAATTTGAATTCTTCTGCTGAAAAACATTGTGTATTATTCTCTTTTGATAGAAATAAAATGGGTTCTTACTTCGCAGAATCACATAGTACTTTATTCAAAGACTTTGATCCTGTTTATTAAATTTCGAAGCACACACACATGTCCTTCAGCTCTTGTGATACAGAAGTTTAAATAAATAGGAGTTTTCTCAGATTCAAGATTATAGTCCAACCATGAGTGAAATTTGTATCACGTTTAGCTTTAAATAAACTTTACATTGTGAAATGTATGTATGAGTATCCTTTTTAAAACAGTTCAAATAATAGTGAAACAAAAATGGGCAATAAATCATGAACTGGAATTTTTAGAAGTTGTATTGAATTCTAATCTTTCAGGATTTGTAAAACATGGAACTGAATCTTAAAAAATTATGGAAATAATTCATTACCGATGAAATAATAATTGCACTTAAAAGCTCCCTTACTTCCCACATTTGAAAATAATAATGAATTTTAATCTGTCAGGATTTTTAAACTAAGGATCTAAATTTTTCGAAACTTATAGAAATCCCTTTATTCTCAACCAACGAAATAATCATTGTACTTAAAAAATCTCTCTTATTTTCCACACTTAAAATAATACAAATCATCCAAACAAGTACAAAAAGAACTTGAATTGAAATACCAGTCTTTACACTTTTTTTTTATTAAATGTAATGAAGATTTTAAAAGCATACTTTAAAACACATAAAAATTCTTCTTTCCGTAATGCTAAACAGAATTTACAACACGAGAGTTTTCAACGAGTTTTACTACATAAACCTAATATTTAATATCATATGACGAAAAATAAAAAAATATTAATATCATTCTTGTTTAGTGAGATAAGAGTTTGAACGTATATTTCCTGTGATATGATATAATACCTTTAAAAATTTAAATTAAAAATAAACCTAATATTAATTAATAAAAGAAGTCTTAATTATAAATAATATTTTACGCGGTATGCTAAGTAGCCATTTTTATGCATAGCTTCACATAATATTGAATTTTTAGAAATTTCTGACTGTTTAATACATTAAAACTATTTTATTTTAGCCGATTTATTATTATTTTTTTAATATTATAAATTTTATAACTAATAATAACTATTCATGGTTTAACAAAATATTTGAAAAAATATCAATTAATGCATAATCATTGTATATTTTTTCTTGATAAAAAAAAAAGTTCTTAGAAAGTAAAAAACACTGCACCGAAAAATATGCTAATGTTTTAATATTATCATTCAACTTATAGTAAAACCTCCGTATTATTTTAAATATATAATGATAATTATAATTTTCATATTCAAAAAATATATATATTTAAAATTCTGCTTTTTTAATTTTTATTTTCTTTCTAATTTCAAGTTAAAGAATAAAATTATAATTAAAAAATATAAAAGACTTAAATAAAAATTTTCAATAATTTATTGTTAAACAAAATATTTTAAATACACCAATAAATTTTGATTGAAAATTCTTGTTTTGCATCAGGGTAAATAATTTCAGTAATAAAAGTATAAAATTCAGTGGTCTATACACTAATAGTTTTCCAAATCAGTTAAAAACATAGAAAAAAATTGAATTTGGTAATATTTCATAGTTAAATAATGCTGCAATATTGAAAAGTATTTAGTTTTTATATTTATAATGAATAATGTATTTATCTAAATACATTTTGACACTTGTTAATATTTATGCGAACAATGTTAAAGTTGCACCAGCCAGTACTCTTAACAAGAAAAATTAAATTAGCGAAACTGAGTAATGAAATGAAATTATGCTCAAATTTTAATGCATAAAGGAACAAAAAATTTATATTGCTGAAAAGGATGATAAAATTTCATTAGCATCTGCTGATAAACGTACCTGTTGTGAAAAAAATTGCGCTAACTTAAACTGAGTTCCCGAACCTGCATAAACATTGAATATGCTGTCACTTACTTTACAAAAGCGTTAAAAAATATATTTATATTTTTTTCTTCCATTACCTGCCTTTTTGATATTTTTGTGTAAACCATAAAAGATAGCTTTTTCTTACTTTAAAGATGTTGTTTGCTAAATGGAAGAGAAGATTTTCTAAAAAAATGATCTTACAGCTCATTTAAAGAGTTTGGTTATTCCGTTGCGTTGAGTAAATTCACATTTATTTTCTTCTTGATATTTTTTTTAAAAATAGAACCACATAAACTTGCAATGTAAATGAGAAAAATATCTTTATACAGTAAAAACACTGAACATATTCAATTATATGTTTAAAAAATTCATTTCCATCAGATTTATCATATTAGTAACACAATTAAACTGCCATCTGAATCATTTTTTTTTAGAATTGTGTATGCAAAATTTATGCATTCTTTAAGCCTGAAATTATTTCAGGAAATTTTCTCATAAGTGTGGTGAAAGTAATTTTCTGAATTTAGTATACCCATGTGTTGATTGTAATGATAAATAAAAAATACTACAAGTTTTACATTTCATAAGTATTCAGAAAATAATGCTTGCTTTAAAATTTTCAACATTTTCATGTTTTAAAAATTTCTTCTTATTCATAATATTTTATGATGAATATTATCATCTCTCGTCAGGTCAGAGTATTTGATTATTTATGAACCAATTAATGGTTCAAAGTATTGGACATATTCGAAAAGGAAAATGTAAACAAAGGGCTTAAATGAGACACTGCTCAATTTTCGTCCCGTTGTGTCGTAGAGAATGAGTGATTGGGTAAATACACAAGCATGTGGGAATTAGCTGATAAAGATTACGATATTTTTTTATGCTGGATGGCAACATACATGCGGTTATACTTTTCCAGTGCATTCAGTTATGCTAAAAATTCAAATTGAATTTTTCTTTTATGATTTTTCGAAGCATTATAAAATTTAATGTATTCAACATACATGTGTTATACGTAAAACCGTAGTAATACATGATTTAAGTTTCCTTATTTCGAAAACGCTATTTAAATATCATATATATATTAAAAAAGAAACTATCAACTCATATTAATAATTATTACATAATTATGAATATGCAATTGTAATTTTTTGATACATAATATTCACTTTGTTTTAATCCTTTTACTGAAATAACACGCTCATCAAAATTATTATGGTCTTCATAATATTAATAACAATATTGCAATACCAAATTATCAATAAATTAATTAAATAAACTTATGATAGCTTGATTCATTATATTCAAAGTTCCAATTATTTATTTTCTTTTTAATTCTTTTTTTTTCTTGCACAGTAAATTGTTTGAAATAATTATTCCCTTCGGGGAGACTGGAGTAATGATAAAAGACAGTTATAGTTTTTAAAGGTAATGTATAAAATTCTAAGCCTACAATAGAAGACTTCGTTATTTTCTTTCAGCGTAGATATTTGCTAAATTAAATTACTGAACATTCATCTTCTAAAAAAATAAACTTTGAAAAATTTAAAGTATTTCCCATGAAGAATTGCAATAATCTTAATTACTAATCTATCTATCTATCTATCTATATATATATATATATATATATATATATATAAATATATATATATATATATATATATATATATATATATATATATATATATATATATATATGTTTATTGATAGTTGACATAATATTCATTTAACATAGTGTTACTAAATATCTAAATATCACATTTTTTTATGTGTCAACTGTGAAAATTCCTTAGAGATTGAATCACTAATTTAATATGGATATTTATATTCAAAACATAAATTAAGAAATGCATTTTATTGAATTCCGAAGAAACATCATAACAAATATTTTTGATGTTAAATAATAAGTAAATTTTAATGACATTCCTTTTTATTATTACAAAATATTTTAAATTTTTTCATAGTATACAATACTCAATGGCATGGACTTTAAATTTAAAATCTAGCTTCAAATATATTTCCTTTAAAAACTATTAATAATACCTTTAATTACTACACCCGTGGCTACATCGGAAATTAAAAAGTTATTGGTATTTATCATGTATGTGATCGATTCGTAATTCAATAAATTTGTATGACACTGCTGCATTTTTAATTTAAAAATTGCAATTCTATTTTATCTAAAATATTCAATAAAATTAAGTGTTTTTAAATATTTTAGTAAAACTTTCTTGAGTACTTAGCTACATAGAACACTCTGATTAAAAAACCGGCCTAGCTTTATAGAATAGAGAACTTGTTAATTATATACAAATATTCATCTTTATTGAGTTACTTTATAAAATACACAATTATTCCAACATCAACACAAGTTAACAGACTGAATTAAGGCACATAAGAACATTGGAAGATTGTTGAAAATTTTCTAACTATTAACACAAATATTTATGATTTTTATTTATTATTAAGAGTTTTAGGAAATATAATTATAGCTAATTGATTAAAAAATTTATTGTAATAAATAATTATGGATATTTTTAACCTTATAAGGATTTTTACCAAGTTTTTACTAATAATTTATATAATTTTATGCATTTAATTTATTATAAATTTTGTTGTATTGCATCAGAAACTGAGAGGAAAATATATAAGGATAATAATTCAGTCTAGGAGAGATAACTATTGCAGAGAAAAATAAGGCACTAAGACCTCCATTTTATTGGGTGGATGTAAGACGTTTTTCATGTTTTACGCATATGTATATATTAAGCAGATAATTTGAGAATATGTAATTTAATATGTAGAGATATAATAAACACAATGATAAAGATAAAATTATCAAAAATGTCTTTATATGCTACATCTTTTTTATTAATTTTTAAAAATCTTGCCTCCCTATTCCCAATGTTTTACAATCACAGTGTATTTTATAATAAGATATACTATATGTCCAATGCTATATTGGTGACTGATTGAAATCAAAAGTAAATAACTTAGATAACATTCCCTGAATGTGAATATTAAATGCTTGTTACTAAGTTCACTTGATTGATTTTTCAAGATTAAAAGCTTAATTATTTTTCGATTTCTTAATTTGTGTTTTAATCTAGCTAAATGTGCTTTTTATGTACTTATATAATTCTTTCTCGTGTACCAATAAAATAAATTGTATTATATTAATCAAACAGTTGTCATTGGATAAATAGAATTTGATTTTAAAAATATGACAGGTTCTCGAAAAATTTTAAAATGAGATAATTTACATTACATTTTGCTGAAATCAATTTGCTAGTACTAAAGATAATTCTAATTATTTAATTATCATCATCAGAGACATAATTGAACACATTATGTTTAATTCTAAATTTTCACATTTTAACCTTCAGACAGATAAAAAAATTTTAAAAAATAAAGAAAACGTGTATTAGGATTTTGATATCTAATTCTACAGTGTTTATGAAATATTCTCTCGAACTAAGAAGGTCACATAACTTGTAACCTGATTTTCTGCTTAAATTACAAGGTAATTATTTTTTCTTGATTTTAAGTGCAAAAAATAAGTGAAAATAATCGAATCCCTAATTCATCAAACGATGGCACTATTTCATTAAAAAGACAAATGATTATCAGTAAGCTAACATCTGATTGTAAAAGAACTTCTTAAATGCATTTAGATAATGTTTTTTTTTAAATTTAAACATTATTTTTACATAAAATAAATGTTTAGAACTTACTTATATACATTATTTATAAGGAATGTGAGTAAATAATAAAATAAGGTTTTAAAAGAATGATTTTCTGTTATAGATTAGGAAGAAAGCGAAATTGAATATATAATGTCAATAGTTATTTATTTAAAATGATAATAAAACGTATATTTCTTAAATCTTTAAAATGATGTTTTAATGATAAAAGTGTATTATAAAACTTAAATATATAGTACATATTTATTTCAGCATTTAAGTATTTATTGATGTTTTTCCGATGAATTATATTTTCTAGCCTTTTTTATATATATATATTAAGTTAAGTACAGAACTTATAATTAAAACAGCTTAAATGCGCAACAATTTCGTAAAGAAATTTATTAACTGCAATTTCCTGAAATTGTTAAATTTAATTTAAATCTAAAATATTTCAATTAGTTAAGGATAATAAAGTAGATGATTCTATTGCTCATATTTTAAAAATAATTTTATACATGAATATAAAATCGTAATAGTTAACCCAGCTGTGGCATTAAGATCAATCAAATTTTGGGGCTTTAAAGATTAGCTCTAAGTTTTGATTGAAGAGAAAAATAGCATTAAAAGTCTTTTAGCCTCCACCACATTATAATTGGAATTTATAAAGAAGTACACATATCGAGATAAATGATAATATTTCAAAGATTCCTAAAGGAAAAAGCAATTTCCAAATTTAAAAAATTATATAAAATCGTTAACTAAACTTTTACAATAAAGGTAGGAGCTAATGGGTGCATTCATGCATTTTTATATAGTTAAAGTGAAAATAGAAAATTCTTCTTTCCCATTTATCCATCAGATCTAAATCTATTTCTCCAACCTATGACATTAAGTTTTATTTTAATACAAAAAATTACCTTAAAATATTTGGAATACAATAACAAAAAATTTAAATCCCTAAATGAAAGAGTTATTGCACTGAACTCCTTAAAAAAAGGAAAGCCAAAAATATTTTTGAAATAAAATATTAAAAAAATTTTATTTTGATATTGATCATTAATTGAATACATATTTTTTGCATAGGATCTATTGATGTTATTTAACATAAATGATTTTTCCAAGTTTAGTAATATTACAAAAGACTTGAAGTAAAAATATGAGATTTTTTATTACATATTATTTAAAAATACTTCCCCTTGTAATAAGTATACAAAATTAAATTTAAGAAGGAAAATAAAACACATAAAATTTTCAAAGTAAGAAACGTATCAAATAGTTTACAATGATAATATAATTTGATTTTCCTTAAATTTCCTCAAACTAATGAATTAGCAACTCATTTGTGGAACAAATATTTCATTAAAATATATTTATTTTCCGTATACTCCCTTATATATTATAATTAATTTACCTAATTGTATTGTTAAAGTGCAAAATATATTTAGTTAATATAATAGAATTAAGAATTATTGAAATAGTAGTTAATTGATTCTAACTTTTTCCTGTTCAGAAAGTTATGTAACTTAATTACACTAATTGAATTATAACAATATTTTGTTGTGGTTTTATTGAAATTAATGAAATATTCTTAATCAAATAAAGACAATTTATTTCTTTTAGGAGTTTAGTTATCAAGGACTATACTATTTCATTTCTACTTTAATATAATTTACAACAATAATAGCTATTTTCCTATAGTTGTACAACGAATGAAAATAAACAAAATTATCTAATTAAATTTTAAATCTTTTGAATCTTAATTAAATTATGTTATCGATTAACGAATTTTTAGGCTTACATCAATCAACCAATACACTTTGATTGATATCGTAATAATTAATTATGATGTCCATGTAATAACTACAGCAACAAATCAATCGTATTAATTTTGATGCCTAAAAGTATTATTAAATTTGTTAGTGGAAAATAACTTATGTTTACAAAACAAAAACTCTAAAATGTTTCTTTTGTTATTATTCAACATTGCAATAGTAGCAGCAAATTTATTAAACAAGTTTTATATTTTACAAACGTTTTTAACGATTTTAGTTTTATTAGTTTGATGAGCATTCCTTTGAATGTAAATGGATATGTTGCTCATAACATAAATTTCCAAAATATATAGTAGAGATTTTGGTTAAGACAAAATAAAAATGTACTATATAAAATAATCTTTCATTTAAACTATTTGAAATCAATAAAATAAAGTCCTACTACTTTTTATTCGTATCATTTCAGCAAAATTCGTGTACTAGAAATAAATAGAAATCCATAAATATAAAGTTTATTGTTATATTTCATTCATCTGTTCAGGGTAAAAAATAACAAATTAAAAATAAGATGTTTGAAAAATATTTTACTAAAAGTAACACGCAATAATCTCTATTCATTAAACTAATCTAAGAGTAATCCTAAATTGCTGCGAAGCGTCAAATTATTCTCAAGTATCTCAGCTTTTGGCCAAAGCTAATTCATTTTAATCTCATTTAATACTCTTTTCCGCACAATTTAAATGACTGTAGATATTTTCTCTTAAGTTACAAGTTTCTCCGGAGAATTTTCCTACTTCAAATTTAATCAAGTTCATGTTTGTTAATCATCGACTAAAGAAAGTACCACAATTGTTTTTCTCTTCAACTCAAAATTCTTGGGAAAGAAAAGCGAATAAAATAAAAAAATCATATTTAAGAGCATTGTGTTCTTTTGCCATCACTAATGGATAGAATTAGAAGAGAAAAGAATTTGAAATAACTACCAAAAATGTTATTAATCAGAAAAGAGACTTTAATTGTAGAAAAAAAATGGATTATATTTAAATGTGGATGATTATTGTATATGCTGTGATGTTTCATTAATTGCACTTCAGTGAATTTGATTGCAAAAAAGTGAACAATTATAAATTGTGTTAGCATTATTAAAGCTTATTTCTTTTTTCTTTTAAAGATAGGGAACTTGTCGAACGATGAACTCCGGATCTTGAGCAGCCAATTGAGCCAAATACTATACCGAGGTAAGTAATCAATTATAATATCCTTCTATGTATGCGAGCATTTTTTACATTTGTTTATATATGCTTCAAAAATATGAGATTATAACTATGCCGTGTTTTCTGTTTGATTTGATTTTAATCAAGATGAAGATTCTTAGCATCATAATGAAGATTTATTTTATTTTTCTGCATACATTACCTTGACAATGATTATTTTAATTGTACTAACTCTTTAGAATTTCTTTCCACCAGGGAACCTTTCTTTTGTCATTACTGATAACAAAAGAGGATTTAGTGTCATTTTGCTTAAAGCTATGAAGAACTTATTAATTTCGAATAATGAAACTATTTTACAATTTTCTGCTTGTAAAAAGAAAACCAAACTGCTTTCAGTTCCTTGTTTTCTTTTCTTAAAACACGAGCTCATGAAATATAAAAGCGTTCCTTATTGTTAATAAGGAAATACGTGTCTTTTGTATTACCTTGTAAATAATGCATATATTTAAAAAGTGTAGGCGTTTATTTTTATTTTACTGCAAACTTTTAAGTTTGATATTAACATAAATGTTCTGAAATACTTTACTTTGTTCTCATTTATTATTTAAAATTATAAGAATGTAATAATATTATTAAAATATTTCAGTGAACGTCATTAACTTAATTTAAAACATAATTTCAGTCACAGTATTAATTTACTACTAGTCACAGTCACTAAATTAAAGATTTTTACAAGAAAATTGAACTTTTGCTCATAGCAAATGAAATAGAAAAACTATTGTTTCCAAAATTCATATTTTCATATGCAATGGACATATAACGGTACTTCTCATGAAGTAAATATCTTGTAAGATAATTGACATATATCTTAATTTAATATATTATTCATAAATAAGTAATGTTTAATTAACAATGATTCAAAAATAAACTTCAGAACAGTACATGTCAATTACTATTGAGAATGAAAATAACAATAAATTAATGATTGATTAAAACCATAAATATTTATTTATATCATGTTAATTTTTTATGAAAAATATTTACTAGCTTGTAAATTTTTGTAAAGTTGAAATCATTCAGTAGATATTTCGACAATCACCAAAATTTAAAATGATTCTTATCAATTATTACATTAACAATAGATGAAATTATTCACCATGTAGAATTAAAAGTGGTATGAATAATGATATGTATAGTGACTATGACATTGAAAGTCTACATCATCTACTATGACATCATAAGTGCATGATTTTCAGAATCAAATTCGATAAATCTTATTTTTGTACACATTATGTAATATTGTAAATATCTTACAGTGTGATAAATTTACAAGAAACCATGATTAACTTAGAAGAATCATGGTTACAAAATTCATTATTATTTCATAAACTAATAATTCACTGTTTTTAAATTCAAATTTTAATTCTAAATTATGTGTGTCTTTATTGATTCAAAATATTTAAAAATAGAAATTATAAAATCCTATAAGAAATGTCGTGGTGTAAAGTTGATTTGTTTCATTATTTTAAAACGTGAAATGTTATATTTATTGATTAAGTTGCATGACTAATGTATCTCAATATGTTTATATAACTTCCTCTTATTCTTTCTCTATATATGAGTATACTCATTACAATTTTCTCAGTATATTCTCTATAAAAAATTAACCCCATTATCTATGCTACCTAACACATGATAATAACAAAAAAATGTTTGCAATTCTTTTGAAAGATTAAAGAAATACTAAATATATATCTGATTTCATTTTTCCAAATTAAATGTAGTTTTTAATGTATAAAATGCAGTTGCTAATTCACTGTGTCTTAAAATCAAGAGTAATATTTAATCAAAAAAGTTTGCATACATGTAGAAAATTATTAACATAGATAAAAAAGAAATAAACCTCGTATTTCAAAAGCAGAAATTATATAGTATTTAGAGTCATTCATTACGTATGTGTAAGGGCTGTTTAATAATAAAACAATCGTATGTTCAAAATATTTAAAGAAATAATTAATATGATTTGAGTCAAATTCTTGATTTTTAATCATTTAGCTTCTGTTGTGTTGTTGAATTTAATCGTAAGAATGAGAGGAATCTGATAATTTAAAAATGAGCTTACTGTTTGTTAAATTTTAAACTTCCCAATTTATAGGAAGGATTCCAAACTGTGTAATGCTTTCACAGAGAAAACTAAGCTCCTCATCTGGAGTCTCACTATCTCATTTTCAGAGCTCTCCAAATTAACTCAGTATTTATCACTCTACTGATTAAGTCAAGTACCCACTAGTATTCCAAGCAGAATATTCATTGGAGAATTGCCGAATCAAATAATTCATATCAATATAACTTGATTTCTGCATTTCAACTCACATTTCTATTCATTTTTGTTTGCACTGTTTTACATTAATAGGTTGTATCACTTTAAGTTGTTGTGTTTGCTACAGTTATTAAATTATGATACCTTATTATATATTCAAGCATAATTGCAATCCTAAGCTTCGCTCAGTATTTCATTCACAAATGATCTTGTATGTTATAGTTTGACGTTGATATTAGGTAGAATAGATGTTTGAAGAAGATGTGAATTATACTTACATGATTTAACCTAAAAGATAGAATAATATTCCACTTAGGAAATGAATAAAATAATCTTAAACTAGTTATTTATAATGAATATGAAGTTTCTTCTTCTTTTAGATAATAAAATCATGATTGTTTCCTCCTCAAATATAATTAATTGATTATTTTGAGATACATTTTACAAGCTTTAACTAATTAATTACATTTGATTGGTTATTTAAAATGACAAAGCCAATGATTCACGATGACATAATGTTTAAAGCAATTAGTTATGAATTTAAAATACAAATATTTCACTTATTTTATTACTTAACGAAACAGTTACCGATAAACGCTATTATAAAACATATAAACACTGCAAAATTTCTCATCTAAAAGTCAAAAGTTTAATTTAGCATTTTTCTGAACCTAGAATATGATGTATGCTCTTAAGACAATGAATTTAAAAGGCTTATTAGTCCATCAAAATATAAATCTCCATCACATATAACATTGCACAATATTATAATACTTTAATATTTTTAAAACTATCTTAAATTTAATATATGATATTTATAATATATTATCCAGTTTATATCACATTATTGCATATTGAATTCTCAGCTATTGATTTAATATTTATCAAACCATACGGCAGTTTTCCACCAAGGATACGATTTTTAACACTATGTGACATAACTGTATCTATATTTATCTTAGTTATTTCATAGTATTTATCTCTTTTTTAAATCAAGCTGTTTCAATATTGTTCAGAATAATCAGCTATTCTGAAACCAGTTCCAGTTATTTTGATCAAATAATATGCACATATATATTAAATGATTACCTGTTAAACCCAGCTTAATTATTTTTATTTATCATAATTATGATTTGCGTTCAAACGAATCTTCCGTATTGTTTATTTTTCCAACAAAATCAAACATTGAAATAGTTTAAATGCGAAATAATCGGATTAAGCGATTTTACTTGTTTAATCTTAGTCATTATTTAACCACAAACTCATTAAATTTGACAAAGATATCTCAAAAGTTTTTATAATCATTTTATTTAATCTACTTATTTTAAACTGATGGCTTAAACGTTTTTTTCCGTGCTTATATTAGCTCATTAGTAAACTATAATTAAATAATATCAAAACAGCGTGTAAAATATTTTATAAATTTAGTAAATGTAGGCAATTCAAATTTTAAATTGATTTTTAACATTTTGTTCTGAGCAGCATGTTTTTAAATTATATATACGTGAAGTCTTAAATTGTTACCCTGAATCTGTTGCCTTTTATTTGCTAATGAATTGGTCTTATAGATTCTGTTAAAGAGGAAACGTGTAAAGGGTATTATTGAAGAGACCTTTAGTGCTGTAGTTAGAATCCTAGAAAATTCATACAGCAATGAAAACGTGATTGTAAATCTTAATAAAATCTCTGTCCAAAGCTTTTCATTTGTACATAAAAAATTGATACCTGCTGTATATTTTTTAAATCATCATTTAAATACAAATAACTTGGCCATTTATTCTGTCGTTCTGTTTGATAATAAGTTAACATGAAAAAGGGACATCGAACACATACATCATTGATTTACTAATAGACTGCTTCTTCTCAAGATCTAATTGTTTCTGAGGATGTATATGCATTCTTCTTTGTGAAATTTTATTACTTAAAATATGAAAAAAAATTAAGTTTTAAGCTATTTGAAGCAGGAGAATCTATAACTTCTATTTCCAGAACCAGACTGAATTAGAGTTCATGAAGATAGATCACATTCAGCTGATTTATCAAATGTTGCAGTGAGAGTATTCTGTGAAAAAATTTGCATTTTAGAACTCTGTTATATGCTCTAGAAGTATTTTTGATGATAAGATAGCTAATATCAAAAGAACTTTTCAAAAAATCTCATTAAAAATTGTGATTTATATCAAATTTGTGATGTTTTCTGACTCGAGGGCAACTATACAGACTGTTGCTTCTAATACAACTGAGCCAACTTTTGGCGTATGAAAAATGCCAAACTTACATAATAGCTCTGGAGAAAGAAGATCCATCCTACCCTGCAGTGAATTTCAAGCCACTGTACAATAGAAGGTAATGAGTAAGTTATGCTATTTGAAAAATATATGCCTTAACTTTTAATCCTCAACAGAGCGTGGTACATAGACCTTCTACAAAGAGTTGATTGAAGAATATCCGAGAAAATATACAATATTAGAGTATCATCCTACAGTCGTGGTGACATTGTGCTTAATTACAGACATGATTGCCTTGCAACGCTTCTGCTTTGTATTTCTCTGCTACCAAACCTACCCTGCACATGTTTCATCATCTTGGAGTAATGAATGGATAACATCTTTAACTATGCATTACCATTCATGGAAATCCTGAGTTTCAGTAATAGTGGTTTGGGAGACTCCGCGCATATCAATGAGTTCATTGGTTACATCTTATTAGCTTGTACTCCTCTGTATTAATGAATCATGTAACTTGCCCCAGGAAATGAAAAAAATACTTTTAATATTTTAAATTTATAGTTTCATACTTCAATTTAAAAGTCAGCTGTTAAATTCAGTGAAAAGTCAACTTAAAAGTTTTGGACTTACGGCAACGCAACACCTCAGAACTTAATATAATATCAGTACCAGACTTAAAAATTTGTAGGTGAAAATTTGCAAAGTACAAATTAAATTCGTCGATACTTGTTGCACCCTAAAAGTCAATTTATTAACATTTTATATTATATACAAAATTAGAGCTAAATTTATAATCAAATAAAATTGAAGTGTTGTTTTCACGGAATAATGTAAAGTTTAATGTTAGTATTCGGATTTATTATTAATTTAGTTTTTTTTTCGCATTACAATACAAATCATATTTGTTTGAATTTATTACTTCTATAAGTCTTGAAAATGTAACAATTTCAATTAAGTGTCCGGTGAGAAATTGGTCATTAGATTTGAGATAAAATTTACATTTCATCGCTACTTTTTCCTCGGACACAATACCAGACAAGCGTAAACTGTAGACTATAAAACTTCATTAGTCAGTTCATTATCAGGTCACACACTTCTTATAAAATAATTTATTAAATTATTGAATTTTTTCATATTTAAAAAGGGATTAATTATCAAAGTTAAAAGCTCGTATGCCATGTTTTAATTTATTTAATGACAGTAAAACAATTTTTTTCTCTTGAAAAACAAATTTTTATTTCAAATCTTCTGAACTATATAAACATTATACGAGGGTCACTCTGAAATTTTTGAGATATAGCCAGGTTTTTAAAGTTATACTTACAAAATTTTATATGTGTTCAAAGTAGTCTCTTCCAGCATCAATGAACTTTGTAAACGAATTTTTCACAGATTCAATGCCTCAAGCCATTCATTTCTTGGAATAGATGAAAAAATGCATTTATAGCCACATCAATCTCTTCTTCTGAATGAAAACGACTTCCACATAAATTTTTTTTAGATTAAAGAATAACCAAAAGTCGCACATAGCTAGATCAGGTGAATACGGTGGATGTTCGATCACTTTAATTTCTTTTTTGCTTAAGAAACTCAATTGTTAATCCGGTTGTATGTGAAGATGCATTGTCATTGTGAAGCATTAGTCCCCTAACATTCAGTTCTTGTAGAATTTATGGAAGACATTTAGTGGTATACCAGTTTGCTGTTACTGTCTTCTGTCCTTCCAACTTGATGGCTTTGACCATTCCCATACTTCTGAAAAAAACGGCATACATCACTTTTTTCAGTGCACGTTGATTTTTCACCATTGTCGACGTGAGTTCATCTTCAAAGACCCATACTTTGCTTCCTTGATGTGTTGGAACGTCAAAAAACGGTATGTACGTTTCATCACCTATTACAATTTTATAAATGATGCGGTGGCCATCATCATTTAGCAATTTAAGAGTTTCTTTACTGATTCTGACACGCTCCTTTTTTGGTGCTCAGTTAGATTATGGTGAACCCAACGGTAAACTACTTTTTTCATATGTAATTCTTCATGAATGATTTTGTGTATGGCTGCGGATCCAATGCTAAGTTCCTTCTGTATCATTTAATAGGTACAGCGATTATCATCCATTAACATTTTTCGTATGGCAGACACATTATCCGGCATTACTGCCGACGGTGGCCTTCCTGTGTGTTCTTCAATCTGAAGAAAATTGCGACCTCTTCTAAATTCTCTAAACCATCTGAATACAGTAACACGAGCTGGAGATTCGTTACCAATATTCATTGCAACTGTTGAACGCATTCTTCTTGATTTAATCCTGCTTTAAAATCGAAGAAAATCATATCGCGAAAATGATCCAGCGTCAACTCCATTTTCTCTTCTGTTTAAAATTTATTCTACGCTAAACAAGTTAAACTAAGTCAGTAAAAAATCGTCTTCTGTGTTAAAATACTTTGTATTTTAAAATTAAACCGTTATTTTTATTTTGTAAATTCTCGTCAGCGCGTATCTCAAAAATCTCAGAGTAACCCTCGTATTCATATTTTTTTTTAATTATTCATGCACAAGGAATTAGAATCAAATATTAATTTAAAACGCAAAAGGCTAAAAATAAAATAAGATTTAAAAATTCCTGAAGCAATTATACGCTATAAACTGTATGCTTTATGTTAAAATTATGAGTTAACTATATATATTATGCATTTGAGCAGAAAAGCTATTGCTTTTGATAAGCCGTTTGTATAAACGATTATTAAGAAAACAGAATGATGTATTATTATACTTTTTATAAGCGAATTTAGGATTCTTTTTTTTTTAATTCAAAGGATAAAATCTATCTTACTGGCATTTATTTTGCTATGACTAATAAAAAATATTCCTGAATTAAAAATTACCATAAAAAAAACTATTTCCATAGTGTAAGGATTAAGTTTTGGTTTTTTATTATGAAAAATCAGCTTTTAAGTTTTCTGATTAATTTTAAAATTTGCTCTCTTTTGTTGATTAGATTACAAAATAATTCAAAATATTTTTTTAAATAACTATCTGACTCTCATTCAGAACATGAATTTAAGTATCTTTTTGAGGAGGAATTTTTGCAATGTTCCGAAATCTAATTGAAATCATAGCTTGCATTCAAATTAGCTCCCTTAAGCAAAAAATGATAGTAAATTGACAAGTCTAAGCATACTTTTTTTAAAAAAAATTATCAAAAACATATGAATACAAATTTTTTGAATGATTTATTTCATTTCTAATGATTTATTTCATTTTAATTCATAACATCTTTCACATTTCCTAAATTTATATCAATCCTAGAAATGTTATGGATTTTTTATGAAGTTAAGTTTCATTTTCCACTTCCACTATATATATATATATATATATATATATATATATATATATATATATATATAGAATTATCAAATAAATTTTTGTAGAATTGTGTATATATATATATATATATATATATATATATATATATATAAAGAGAGAGTGATAGTAATTAAATTTTCAAGGTATAAAAAAAGAGCCACTGATCAAAATGTTTCACATTTTAAAGGAACATTATTGAAGAAGAGTTAAGCATTTGGCATTAAAAAAGTAGTTCAAAATTTTAGCAGAAACATTGTTTCAGCATCATTATTTAAAACGATTCAACTACAAGTGACAAATGAATCGTAAAACAATGGCTGAGGAGTAAGTTACACCTTAAGCCAAATATAATTTTCAGTGTCAATGACTGTTCAGTATGCATGGCGGTATTGTTGGTGACACTAGTCCATTTACCACAGCAAGTTCATATAAAATTGAATGAGAAAAACCAATTTTTAATTGTAAGGTAATCAAAATTGTATATAAAAGCATCAATAAAATCAGTTTCCACATTTCATGAGACTTACGTAAAATATGCTTAGTATGATGCCCAGCGTTTTCCCCACACTTCCTTTCCTGATCTTAATCTGTGTTTGTTGTGACAAATTGAGATCGAGGAACAACATGTTCCACAACTAATCGTATTCTCTCCGGGGTCACTTTTAGAATGTGTTGCGTTATGAGTGCCCTCTATTCCGCTAGGTTTGCATTCGTAGCGCAGAGCACAATGCCATTCAGATAGAGTCCCAGACAAAGTTACACGGATCAAGTGATAAGCATGGCGAAACTATAGGGTATTGATGGCTATTATTCAAGCATTTTCAAAATATTGCTTCACCAACTGCTTCATTAGATTTGCAATGTTCAGTAGAGTTTTTTTTTCATAAAAATATTTCCGTTCATGCATCAATACTTTTGAAGAATTGGTATAATGTGTTTGCGTAAAAGAAACTTACAACTCTTGCTAGTGACGGGACAGGTAACAGAACCGAAATTACATATCTTTTCAAAAAAATGACTATAATAAAGGACTCCACAAACCAATACCCTACAATAATGTTTGAAAAAATGGTACAAGTTGATTTGCGAGTGGATTTTCTGTAGCCCTTACTTATCATATCTGCGTATTAGCATATCCAGTTCAACAGAAAATGGATTTATCTGCCCTAAAGATGCTTTACTACTATTTATTGTTCAATTTATTGCGAGAAAAAAATTTTAGAGCAAAAATCTCTTGCTGGCTTGTCACAAGGAAGTAATTCCTGATAATTTTGTATCGATAGTAATGCAGGATATTTCATAAAATTTTATACATATCTAATGTTCTGACAATTTTTGACAAATCTGACAGCACAGTTGCATATCACCACTCGACTCTTCCTGTACTGCTGAGGCTACATCTTCAACAAATGTTGAATAGATTCTTTCCTTCCCTCTATTAAATTCCACATCAAAAGAATCTATCTCCTTGAATTCCTAAATCATTCTCACAAGTTCAGTGAGAATGATTTAGGAAGTAGGCATTGGACCAATATTTGTATCTGCCAGAGTGTCTGCAGAGATGATTGTGCGCAGTCATCATTGTCTTCATTTTAGTAGCACATACCAATCTTTCATTTATACAGTCATAGTGAACTTCTCAGATGTAAAAGGACAATCCATGTACTCCGCTTTTTAAAACCAATGCACACACACAAGTAGCTTATCACAAGGCAAGAATTTTTCCTTACTTAATCTAACGCTTCCCGGAGCATCAGTTTCTAAAATTTGGAATTTTTTTTTTTTTTTTTTTTTTTTACTTTTTATTCAATAGTATTCAATGTAAATTTGAAGTGATTCTCTTTCATAGCATTTTGAAAGTTGAATTTTAGTTATAATCATTTTTTCTCTCTCTCTCTCTTTATATGTATATATATATATATAACTAAGCTATTATGTTTTTTCATTGAGAATAATTTTAAAAACGTATTCAACTTATGTTTTAATGTTATTTTTCAACATATTATAAAAGTTTTACCCAAACTGAACTTTAAATTTATCTGAATTAAACTTTTTATGTATTTTTATAGCTTTACAATATAAAATAATATTTACAGTCAATAATGAGAACTAAATATGTTTATTTAACTTTAATTGTAGGTTTCAATTTATTCGTGTATTCAAATAGAAATTTTTTATCATTATTCAACTTTTTTGCAATGTTTTGTTTGATCAACTGAATAATGTAACAATATCTGCACATTTAAAAATGATTAATTTCAACAAATTTAAATGTTTCAAAAATTGACTACGAAATGTGAAATTTTAAATTTTAGCACTTTAAAAATTAGGAAGAAATGGGAAATTTTGTTATAAATTGCATATAATCAACCAATAGTAAATACTAGGAAAACTATATTTATGACTTTAAGCATCTTAAATAAATACCTGGTTATAAACGCGTATTATGATATGGTTTTATGTAGTAATCTTCAAACATGAGTTACTTTTTAGCTTATAACAAATCAACATTTATTTGCAACTGGGGAATTGAGAAGTACTTAAATGACATAATACCAAAGCTGACGAATCTGATTGATGACGAAAGCTACGAAGCGTCACACGACGCGGATGTCTAACATGTAAAGACATGCCTAGTTTATAGAGGTCACACTTACCATTAACTCATAAATCAATTTGAACATGCACATCCTAGCTTAACTATCTATTTATTAATTATACAACATGCATAGTCTTATTGTTTTACTCTTGATCAAGGAACAAAATCCCGTTCTTGCATTAGCTATTAAAAGGGAATGGGTTATAAATATTATCTCCCTCTTTCCAGCTATAAAACTAATTAATTCTTGTATTATAATTTATTCATGTATAAATAAATGCTTCAATATGCTTAGGAACAAATAAATTTATAGGGTATTTTATATATTTTTTTAAAATTTTTAGAAATGATAGTTAAGCTAATCATTAATGTAATACTTTTGAAAATTTTACAAGATTAGAAATTTTTCAGAATAGCTATAGATTGTTTGATATAAGACAAATTCTAGGTTTGGAAAAATAATTAATATTCATTATCTGTAAGCTAACATATAAATTATGTAAATTGAAATTTCTGTTATTGAATAGAAAATTATTGAGGTATTATTTGTAATTTCTTGGATAAATATCATATCAATGAGATTCTAGGAAAACTAACAGTGAAATTTTTAAATCCTTAAAATCATTGACTATTATTTTCCTCAGATATATTACTTTTTAAAATTTTCTATATTTATTTTTCTTAAAAGCTTATATTTTCAACTTTTTAACTATGCTCATTTCAAATTTGGCAGTTATATTCAATAATGTTTTGAAAAAATATATACAAACTTATTTTGAAAGAAAATATTTATTATTCTAGAAAATATTTGTATTAGAATAAAAAAATATTTGCCCCATAGTAGTTACTTTATTATAAAAATTTTAAGGACAAATAATACCGGATAGTTAAGTAAATTTAAATTCTTTTTTTCATTCTTCAAGCAACTTATTTAAATTTCGTATTTTTCAAAAAATGAAATCATGTATTCTATCATGTTACAGAATAAACATATTAAACATATCAACGTAATAAATATGATATATCCCACATATATCTATATATGTTTTCAATTCAAAACATGTTACATATATGTAATATGGAAACCTATTTTGATGATCATAATACAAATTTTTGTTTGTAATTTACAAAACCAATGATGTTAAAAAACTAAGCAACATTTATTGTTATGTTTATTACCGTACTACATAACAAAATTTAGTGTAGAAGTTTATAATTTCATAATTTAGAACTTATCTTAGATTTTTCAAAGTTAGGAAAAAAATATTAATGGAATCACTAAAAAAATTAGCAGATATTTAACTATCATAATATTAATAATTTGATCATTTTAACATGTCAATTAACTTTATTTTGATTGATTAAAATGTTTATGTGTGACTGAAAATTGTTATTTCATAAATAATCTTACTGCATAAATAATGTGCAAATTATTATGAATAACACTAGAAATAAAATAAGCTTAGAGAAAGAAAGCAATTTCTAAAGTGTTGGTCATGCATGTTGGAGAGTTCACTCTAAAAATCTTGGTTTTTTTCTTACTTCTATGGAAATTCACTATAGTAAATTAAGTGACTGAGAAGACCAATCAAAACTATACTATGATATCTGATAACTTTGATTTTAAATAATTTTCCTAGAATAGATTTTACTTCTCATGGCTTGTTGAAAGGAGCAACATGATGTAAAAAGCACGCTGAGTGAAACTGAAACAACAGAAATTTATATCGTAATAAATTCTATTCACTTCCAACACAGTTGAGAGAGAGAGAGACACTTAATACAAGCTAACACTACCATTAAGACAAACCAGAAATCACCTCTACTTGCACGTGAAAACAATAAGCTTCAATCATTTATTGATGAACTTGAGGACGCCTCCTTCAGCCTTCTAACACCTGTTGCAGCAATTCCCTTGTTAATTGTAACGCTTTTTTTTTCTTTAAACAATGCTTGAAATTCTCGTGAAAACAGGAAATTTTTCACAAAAAAATAAATGATTTTATTCAATTATGTAATTATTCCATGCACCATAAAACTCTTTAAATAATGCGAATCTGATACACTTTCTTTTTTTAAGAAAAATTGCATTTTAATAATTATTTTAACTATCACAAAAAATAATCTAATTTATAAACGTTAATATTACAAGATATGCTTTATAAGAATAGTTACTTATGTTAGCTTCCTGTATATTTAGTAAACTTTTTATAAATATAAAATTCCTTGTATAAATTATTAAAATATCATTCATTCATAGTTAATTAAATTCAATTTTTAGAAAATATTTTTCCTGTATTTTTTATAAACCTTTTATTTGCTGTTACCTGATGGACAGCTACTGAAAAATTAATAATGTAATTGAGATATCAATTATGATTTTCGGTTATGAGTCACCTTATTAAAAGGAGAAGTTTCATAGATATCTTTATGTATATGATTACAATGTATTTCAAAACTTTGGATTTTATTTTACCTTTAACCAATGTTAGATGAAACTATACGCATTTTAAGGAAACAATTTTTAGATTATTGCATATAAAATTACACATAATAGAGAAAACGAAATTCAAACAACCTTCATTTAAAATGGAATACAAGGTTATGTTAATGGTTATATGAAGTTTAAACAATACTAAAAAAAATTAATGCTAGTTTTTATCAATGGAGAGAAATTAGTTTTCTTTGAGCTCACTTGAGCTTATCAATTAGATCCCACCCGCAACGGAAAATTGAAAAACTTAAGAATAATTATTATTTTTAGCTATATTGCTTTCCTACAGAAATATTTCAAATTAATGTTAACTCACAAAAATGTATTCGTTAATAACGAAATCATTTTAGTATACTATAAATTAATTGATTGCATGATAATATTTTTCTGTTGGTTTGAATTTTCAAGACATCAAACAATTATTTATAAAAACGATATGAAGATAAATTAAGAATTAGTAACCTATCACAAGATAATAATTTTTAAAATAAATCAACTTGTTACATAAGAAATTAATAACTTCAAAACTGAGTAAAAATTGTAAACGTTTACATATTAAGGAATTAAAAAAATTGAAAATTTTATAACAAATCATCTTCATTATTTATAACAAATCATATTTATAAACTTTATTAAACGGCTATCTTGCTAACAATAATTAATTAGACAATTTGAAATTCACGTAATTCGTTTTCTGTTTATATAATATCAAGTTACTTAGTTAATGAATTGAAAATAAGTTACTGTTTATAGTTTTTCAAAAATAATAGTGCTACCAAAATAAAATCCTGTCTTATTACTTTTCTTCTCTTCGGGATTTAAAGAAATAAATCCGTGTAACTTTCACAATCAGTTTTGTATATATTATCTCCTCAAAAGGCATAAAAATTTTCAACTCATCTTTGGCAAAACCTCAAAAAGCTCTACTCGTCATCTTACTAGAGATTTAGAAATCCATTTGCGTGAAAAATTTGTAGTCAGCATTAAAAGTAAATCAGAATTTGATATTCAACTTATCTAGGTTATTTGGCTAAAACTATAACGTAATTTTCCTTATTTCTAAGAAAATGTTCTATTTGCATTTATGAACATCTTTAATCAATGTAATTTTTGAAATTTGCAATGTTCAGCTATTCAAATCAGTTGAGCAATATTACTTTAGATTCTGTTTTTGAATATAGTTATATTTAATTTGACTTTATAATTTTATAAAAAAAAAACTATGAAACATTTTTCTTTAGAACTTCAATAATATTTAAAACCCAAGAATATCTTCTGCTGTATATTGAATTTATGAATGAGTTTTATGAAAAGTATCACTCTGTAACACAAAGATGATGAAAACTATCAAGGAACTACAGAAATTAAATTTTTGATATAAGTTTAGAAATAGCTGTTGAAAACATTTTCATTAGAGAATAGTTTTAATGAAAGTAATTTTTCTATTTTTAAATATTAAGTTTTATATATTAAAATTAGAAGAAGCTGTATACAAAACAAAATTCGATATGTAATATACCAAAGAAAAAAAAAAGTATTCTCTGCGAAAAAATATTACAAATAGAATATTGGGAGCATTACCCATAAGAAAATAAGAATACTTTTTTTTATTTTGATCAGAATATTAGACATAAAGCTTTTTTGCGTATACAGTTTCTTCCTTGACATCACATTAAGAGTAGAATAACAGCTCAAAACTGTTGGAAGGTTCTTTAAGCATTGACTGCTTATGAGCTTTCAGGGAGGAATTAGAAAATTCTCAAATAAACTATGGATAGCTCATTTTTAATTTAATTCAAGGTATAAAAACATATTTAAATGCATATATACAAACACCGTTTATATATATATATATATATATATATATATATATATATATATATATATATATATATATGAAGCCATGTAAACACAGAACATTTATTCTAAAGAAATTAGGAGCGAAGGATAGGCCTAAAAAGCCCCGTAAATGTATGACTGCAATGAATATCAATGATTAGAAACCTCAAGCTACCAGTTAATTAAGCTGCAGCCGTAGAGTTAACGATTCGATGTTAATTTGCTGCGTGATTAAGCCCTTCTTGTGACCCTTTTATGGTCACTTCACTAAACACTCGTGTATTTTGATTACCACTGGAGTGAAACATAATCTGTCAATGCTCAAGAGATTGAGCATGTATGCAAATAAGTGTTTCGAAATGTCAACACGCACGAAAATATCTCGCACGCACAGCACTGGATGAATTACAGGAAACTAAAATAATTTATAAGCACTGATTATCGTCACTACTGAGAGCTATCTATTTATACAACATTTCGTGATAGAAAAGTTATGCAAATTTGATGTATCTCAAGTGACTGCGATAGTTAAGCATATTCAAAATTAATTGGCAGGAAAAAATGTTTGACAATAAGGATTCGTCGTGAAAAGTAACATCTTCGTAATACAAATTTTCCTTGGTAAAACTCTTAATTTTATGGGTGAATCGCTATTAAACATAAATAAATACTTATATTTAATAGTTATTTTGTTGGTAAATGAGAGAAAAGGTAAAATAAACTTATGGAATATTTTGGAAACGCTTCTATATTTGTACGATTTTATTCTTCATTAAGATTTATTAATTATTACTCATTAAAGCATTGAAAGAAAATTTGTCATCTTTTGCGAAACATTCGTATTATATTTTCAATATTTTAATGCACAAATAAATCCATTTTTTGTATTCTTAAATATTGAATACACAAAAAAATGCAAATAATTTCTTAAAAAAAGAAGCAGAAATCAATAACATTAGGTATAATTTGTGAAAAAAAAATTGTATTTGTTATGATAACCTGTTAAGAAGATCTATCCCTTTCTTTCCTGGAAAATGTTAGGTTAATTTCTAGTCTAACCGAAGGTAGTCATGGTGGGAGAGCCTATACGCTCTTAATTTTTCAGAATGTTCAATGTCTTTAGTTTACGAAGCTGCATAGGATGGTGTGATTTTTCCTACAGTCAAGCAACAAATGTGATTTTGTTGCTTGATTGTGGTTCAATATTTCAAGAATGTTTGATGCATTAGATGATTTTTGGCAGTCAGAAAAAGGCAATTATGAAAGTATGGTAATTACTATGATATTGATCAATATTTAAACAGTAAATTGTCATTATTAGTATATTTTGTGCTTATATAGTTGTGTCCCTGAAAGTTTTGTGACGAAAATATCAAAATGTATATTTAAGAAGCTATCTGCAAAATTGATGATTGTTACCATATAGAATCTACTTTGGGATATATATTCCTTTTGGTTGATTTAATCACTATTTTTTTCTGATTACAAACAGGGTTTCTTAGGTAATTTTCTCTTTTTTAATTTATTTGATTCTATAAATATTAAAAGATAGCTATTAAGATGGATACATATATTGAAGAATATTTTTAAAGTAAATGAGCGAGATGGATTCAAAATTATAATTGTTAAAAATTCTCAATAATATTGACGCATATTTTGATCACATTTTAAGGCAATTTATTTTTTATTATTTTATTCAAAAAGAGTTTTAAATTAAATAATAACCGAAAAATGTTTAGAAACGACAAGCATATTTAAAAATAAATAAATAATATTGCATTTCTCATGGGAATAATTTTATGATTTAACACACAGTAGAGTGTTTGCAACACACTATAGAAGGTCTTCATGATTTTGCAATAGTTATCACGTATGTTTTAGTGACATAAATTATTTCACATAGCTTTAAAAATATTTTTATATTTTTAGTTCCTTATATCATTTATGACGTATGTGATCTTTTGACGATTTTATTTTTAAGTAATTCAGTATAGTTTTCAAAATTTAGATATGTGACCATCAGATATATTCTCAGTTCAATTAATGAAAGTTTAAAATTCCTTATTCACACACATAAAACCAATATATTGTGCCTTTGATCAAGAACATTACTTTATTTCCTAAAAAAAAACAATGGAAATATCAAAACTATCAGAATTTCAAAGCTTATCTCAAGCACAATGCATAATGTGCTTAGTTATTATTAAAATTATTAATTTCGAAATTTAGATGTGTTGTTATTGTACCGAAAAACAATAAAAAATTTTGATTATTCTAAATATATAATGCTGTTTTTTCAAAAATTATTTGGAAGACGGTTTTCTTTTTAACGTCTAATGTGATACTGAGTAATTCGTAAAGCAGATTATGTCCATATCATTCAAGAAAAATAGTTTTTCCACTTAAAGTATAACTGACAACATCTATAAAATCGATACGTGTTGCAGTGATTACGGGCTTCCTAAACGGAACAATTGAACCCAAAACTTTCAAAAATTGCATCATATTACTATTTAGAAATACATGAAATATACTTTTTTATTAGATATTTCTTTCTTTTTTTTTTAACTTTCCGTGACTTAATTTTCTTCTCTAATCTTTTCTTAATGAGGCGCAAAATCTGTAAATCTAAATCATTAGACTTTGAATTAAATATTATATCTGTACTTTTTCATTTGCTGTGGATTAAGGTAGATGCCGATCTGGCAGCCAAATAGTCAGCGATCTTGCATTCATTTCAACAGTTCGTGGGTTCAAATCCCACCTTGGGCATGGATGTTTGTAGTGATTCGGAATCAACTTTAAACTGTAGGTACCGGTCTAATTAGCACTCGTGTGCAAAAAACGACCGTTGAGTGACAAACAAACCAAACGTGAAAAGTAATTTACGCCGTGAGTACTGAATGCTTATGAAAGCCTAATGATGCTTATGTGATATCAGTACAGCTAATTCAAAGCAAACCTACCAGGAACTCACCATGACCAAGTGAAGAAAACACTCTTTTTGAAGTGCAAAGTTTCGGGTTTGATACTACCCACTGTTGGACAGACAACAGGTGATGCATGTTGCGATTCTACCCTCTACATGCATGTCTGTCTGGATGGCTTCATGGAAGATTTCTGAGTTTTTTATACGATAAAGCGTCTATTCGTACACTCTGAACTTGAATACAATTAATCTCAATGCTTGGATTGTAAATTAAGAAAGTGTAATTGTATATTAGCACTTATAATTTGAACTTTGGTTACAATTATTCGCTTGTTTTGAGAGTTTGTCAAGTGTTTCAATCTTATATTGCGTATAACGTAGTTAATTGGCTCATATTTGGTTATTAATGCGAAACACCATTTTTCTTTTAATTTCAATCATTCTTATTTGTGACCTTTTAAGAAAAGTAGAGAAAAAACTATTGTTCATCAATATCATCAATTAATATTGTTCTTCAATATGGTGAATGTGTTGTCATTACTTAAGTTATGCTTCATGATACAGTTCTTAATAATGCTTTCAGCTAAACAAATCTCGCTAACCCTTAGATAAAAATTTTAAAAAAATGCTTGAAACAAAAAGAGAATATTTGATTACAATGGTATCCATTAAATTTTTCTTTAAGCAAGCATATAAATTCGCAATTCCGCTTTGATTTAAACAGTTAACAGCTAGATGTTATAAATTAACAATCCTAATCATCCGTATTATCAGCAAAACAGTTTCAGTTGTTTAATATCAAATTCAAGATTAAAACAATACTACACGTTTTTTTTACTCTATAATGCATTCTTTATTGGCTTTAGAGCCATGACAAAGAGTTCTGTAATTACCATTTCAATTTTGTAAAGAAGTTGTTTTGTTATCTCGAATTTAATCTTTTCTTATATATATATATATATATATATACACACACAAATAGGTGACCATGACCTTCTAATATCATTTTAGATTAAATTATTTCAATGAAAAATGTTAAAGATTTAAATTACCATCATGAATATAAATATACATTCTGCAAATTTAATAGTTATCGATTTCTTTGCTATTGCAAATTTTTTAATGAATTCTCTGTTCTGAACATTTTTATCATTGATTGTTGTATTGATGATCTGATCTAAGAGAAAAATGCTTTTAAAGGGCAATTGATCAGTGTGTGGAAACCTTTTAAATAAATCAAGCAAAGAAAAAGCAGTCTTGATATTTTGAAACTATTTAGAAACTCGTCAGATGTGAGTGAGTGGTCCCCGCCTATACCTTGTCTAGAACGTTTTAGCAGGCCATCTCTACAGTTACGTGATTCAGTACAAACTAGTACGTCTACTTAATCAGCAATCTAACAGATGAACATGGTTTCTAACCACCTTGTGTCTTCCTTTTACTAAGATATATTATTTACATATTCTGATAACAGATGAATTGATTATTTTTATCTCTTTAAAAATTTGGACTAATTAACATTTTCTTGTCCAAAAATAATGAAGAAAAGGAAATAAACTTTTTTGTGATTGCTCAGTTTATTAATTATGGAGTAAACAACTTTGACTAATATTAGAATATAACCTTAAATATACAAATATATATACATTATATATTCGGTATCCGTAATAAATTCTTGTAAAAGTTTATCGCTAAGCTACATTTGAATAGAAATATTTAAATTTGGAATGAAAGATGAAAATATCTTTGAAATGAAAAGAAGTGCTATAATATGCACGGTGGTGGAAAAATTGTGGTCACTTTTGGAAATTTTTATGTTTTTGAAATTTGTATGCTTACAGAAAACGTTACGTTTCACAAAATGCAAACTAATATATATCATTTTAAAGAGAAATTATTACTGAATTCAATACAAAAAACAAAATTCAATTATTTGCAATACAAAAAATGTTAAACGATAATAGTTATCGATGTACATTAGATAGTGATGATTGCAGTGAGTTATCAGTATTTAGTAGAGTACCATTTACATTTTTGATTACAGCTTCACATCGACGTTTCATTGAGCTGACAAAAGTTTTAAACTCTTCTTTCGTTATTACATGATGCCAGGAAACAATTATATCCTCAATTAGTTCCTTTTTATGTGATAGATGCCTCACATTCGGACAAGAGTTTTCAAACGGTGCTACAAATTTTCGATAAGATTGAGGTCAGGACTGTTTCATGGCCATGACAACAATTTAATGCTCTTTGTACGAAATCACTCTTTCGATATTTTGGCCGTGTAGCAAGGAGCAGAATCCTGCTGAAAAATAAACAAATAATTGTTGGGAAAGAGATATCTGTTGGAAGTTTTGGTTCTAGAATAGTGTCAATGTATTTTCTGGCATTCAGTATCCCATCGATGATATGAAAGAGACCAATACCCTCTGCTGACATGCATGACCAAATCATAACACTAACTGGGTTCTTCACAGTTGCTTGAATGCAGACAGGATGTAGCTCTTCTTCTATTCTACGTCTTACATATTTTCGCCCATCAATACCGAATAATGATAGCTTAGTTTCATCACTCCATATAACTTGTGACCACTGATCATTTGTCCAATTATTGTGTTCCTTTGCCCACTGTAGCCTTTTTTTTTTCGTTGATGAAAATAAAGATAAGGCTTTTTTCGTGGAATTCTACCTCTCAGTCCAACATATGTTAATCTTCTCCTGATTGTTCTTGAACAGACAGAAACACCTGCATCATTCAGATCACTTCTGATGGCCACTGATGACATTTTTCTATCTTGGAGACATATTTTTATTCTTCTGTCCTCAATAGATGTGGTGCACATTTTTTGGCCTTTTTCTTCTTTGTTTTTTATTGAATATGTATCCTGATATCATAAAAAAAACTTTTGTACTCCAGATGTAGTCACTGAACCACCCACCTGTCATGCAATTTCAGCATAGGAGAGACCACTTTATCGTAACATAATAATATTACATCTCTTTCTATGTGTACAATCTACTCTTTTATTTGATGTCATTGCTTCTTGACTAAATATTAAAAATTTTTACAAAAATTCCTACTTGTAATTGCAGTGTATAAGAAACACGTCCTCCTTCTACAGAACAAAACAAAATAATGAATTGTTTAAAGTGTAAACATGATGACAGCTTCTACTGGCAGTTACTAATATTTGATTGGTTCTCAGAACCAGAACAGTGTTTGACCAGGAAAGCTAGACATTACAAACAACTTCATAACTGTGTTTTTCATTTATATTAAAGTACATATAACTTTCTCTGTATTGCAAATAATTGAATTTTGTGCTTTGTACTGAATTCAGTAATAAATTCTCTTTAAAATGATATATACAAGTTTGCATTTTGTGAAACGTAATATTTTCCGTAATCATACAAATTTCAAAAACATAAGAATTTCCAAAAGTGTCCACAATTTTGGCCCCCACTATATAAGATTATATATATATATATATATATATATATATATATATATATATATATATATATATATATATATATATATATATATATATATATATATATAATATATATATATATATATATATATATGTATATATATATATATGTATATATATTATTGTATAAGGACACGAATATAAAAATAAAATAAATTTACTTTTTATATAACATTATTATACTTCGTGGTAATTCTCTTATATAAAAGGTGTGTTGATATCAAATTTACAAAAGAGTCACTCTTATTTAATTTGATCATATAAAAATAACTATAATATACAATTGAAGATTTCCATATAGTGCATATTTCTATTTGCATATTGAGATTTTTTAAATTGTATATTTCTCCAGTTATTGTCTATTAAATTTATATATTTTCCATTATGTTGAGATGCCAATAAAAATGGCTCATAATTAGAAATATTTAATTTTGTTTTTTTGTAGCATTCTTACTACTTATGCTCTCAAAACATTTATACGTAAATACTCATTTATCATCAAAACTTCAAACTTTTATTGATAAAACTATTTTATCTATAATTACATCTAGTACATTCATCATTTCTATGATAAAGAATAAAATTGTAAAATCATGACTATACTAAGTAATAAACTGTACTTTTATTTGCACATCCAACCTCAGTTGGGATTAGGAGGCATTCCTTTAGATCTAAACTGATCAAATAACTCTTTTCTATAAATACTTATTATAATTTACCTTTTTAAAATAGAGATAGTTTAAGTTCTTAACCTAGCAAAGCTTATTTTGTAAGATAATATTTGTACCAAATAAATTACATATTTAAGCTAAATCATAATGAATCCTAAACTCCAAAATTTCTCAGTATCTTGTGCTATGAGGAAAGCATTAATTCTCACATCTAGGCGAAAAGACATATAAAATTAGAATTTCATCACTTACTTTCCTAAATTATACATTTTAGATTTAGTCATACAATTTCTTTTCTCTTAATTAACTTGAATCCTTCATAGTTTCACGAGTTAGTTAGAAGTTTTGACAAGTATCTTAAGGAAATTATTAATGTTTTAATATGTTTTTAATTTTAAACTGCACAAGGATGCATTATATTATTTTTACTGAAACAAACGAAATATTTTGTCGAACTCATTCAATAACTACAAATACTCGCAGTGATGAAATGTATAAAAAAAATCAGTTAAATATTACAATTATTCAAAATAAAAAATATATAAACTGTATACAATTCTATTTTTTAAAAATATTATATCTGAAATTTACATCACTTTTCTTGAAGAACATTTCACAATTTTTCCAAGTCTTATAGCAGTATGTTCGATACTGCTTCCTTTTTGAAATTCGTTTCATTAGATATTCGTTAACTTTTTCTAATCTTAAGAGTTTGCTCAAAAGTACAAAATTTTTTAAATAATATTAGTTCTTTAAAATAGTACTATAACATCTACAAATTCTTCTGTAGCAATGCATAGTACTTTTGGAACTGGTCCAATTCATCATTAAAATGCAAGACACGAGCAAATTAATTTTTTCAGAGAAATGGAGCAAGATAAATCCATCATTTTTAAGGAACTCAGAGTATAAGCGGAAGATCAGTCTTTAGGAGATTCAGTGATCTAGGCGATTTTAAAACTGAATCATTTCATTACTTATATAGAATTGGAATAAGAATTAATAAGAACTCACTGCAATTTTAGATATCATTGAAGCAAACTAAAAAAAAAAAGTTCATCCTCTTTTATCAACTTCCAAAAACGAAAATTAGACATTTGAAATTCACTAAATTTTATTATGAACTAATCTAAAAATTTATTTTTGATTATATTTATAACAGAAAAATTACTTATAAGCATTTTAAAGCGTTTTAAATATTATTTAGTCAAAACTTTACAAATATTTTATAATTTTTTTTAAATAATATTGATATGACTCTGCCTTTTTTCGCATTAGTCAGTTTTATTTCAACAAAAATATATTTTATATGAAAATTATCAATTTCACATTTCCTCTCAAATTGCAGGATAGAAAACTCCACTCAAATAACTCATTTGTATGACAGAAACTTTTTAAGATAATGCACGAAACGAGGTCGGTAACATCAAGCAAATATGAATATTTTTAGATTTTTTGTTCTTCAAATGCTCCCAAAACCAGAAATAGCCAAGATTAAAACTTTTTGACACAAGAAATCACAAAAAAAAAACATACATTGTGAAAATAATCTACTCATAACGCCTTACATAACGGACGCGCAGTAACTGAAATTCTTGTAGGATTGAAATTTTTTTTCATTTCCCGATGACGCGTGTGAGATATTTTTTTACGTATCCAACACGAAATGAACTTTTAAAATTTATTTTCATGACTTGAGTATAAATGATACTCGAAATTCCCAATATACTGCCAGTTTTTCCTTATGCAAATGGACCTTGAAGCAACAAGTAGATTTTTCTAGTTTTAATATTATAATTTTGAATATTTGTTGCTGATTCTAAATGATGGTTCATTCATTGGTTCAAAAAATTCTGAATTAACGTCACAGAGAGGAAAAAGCGAAACAAGAATGAAAATTAATGCTAATAATAATATGGAGAAATATTTGACACCCTATAGTGGACAGTTTTAATGCCGAAAAGCATTTGAATATCTACTACATCTTCAAGTCGGGTAGAATTTTCTTGAATTGCTGATTGTATTCAGATGTCAAAAGAATAAAGACCTAAAAGTTTCAAATGTGAAATACTAACAAGCGTAAATGTAGTAAATAGAAGCGCGCAAACTCTTTTTTTATCTCCCGTTTTTCAGACGTGGTTGGTCTAGAAACTGAAGCTACCCCAATGAAGATTATGAATTTATCATGAGATGATAAGTCAATTGGAAAAAAAAATTAAAAAGCATTCTATTCAGATGACCTATTCGAATGACCTATTCGAAAAATCTTTAAAAAATTGACAATTTCGCAAGTTTCAAATTTTATGAATCACCTATCATAACAAACACAAGCGTGAACTTATGCTTTTCATTTTAAACATCAAGTTAATTTCTACTTCCGTGGAAACCAGACAACAATCCTGTTTCTTTAAATCTTTTTTTTTTTTTAATTTTGCTATTTTTTTAAAATTGAAAGTCAACATACTTCATCAATCTCTTTTAAATTCATTTCAACATTTCCATTCCTTTTCATATCCACATCAATAATTTTTATAAGACATTTACTGTAGAACTATTTATTTTGGAAGACAATTTTATTAACAAATATTCTCAAATGGTCATCTTGTGAGCACATTGAAAGTAAAATATCATTGAATAATTTTTGGCATTATAGAATATTATTTAGAAGTAAAGCATTTTATATATTATCAAATCTGCTAGGAAATAAGGAATAATCAGGAAGAGATTTAGCTTATTTGCTTAGGAGAAAACATTTTTAGTCCTCTTCCTTCCAATACCAGAAGCCTTATTTGGGCATCAAAAATTATTTTCGTCATCAGTAATACAAAGATCTTAATTTTTCTTGCTATTTTTTTCATTCAGGAGTGAAACATTTTAAAAAAACTCTCTTGTAATTACACTGAATTGAAATTTTAAAATTGTTATAATTTTCGAGTAGTCAGTGAAAAAGATAATGATATGGTTAATAATACAGAGGATCTCGTTCAAACAAAAGGAAACTTATAAGCAGACTTTAGTCAATTTTCTGAATTTTTTTTTGTTCTGGATATTGTACACTTTAAAATATACATATCAAAGAATATTTACTGCATTCCCTTTCAAAAATACAAAACTAATTTATTTTTATAAACATTCTAGACATTGAAAAACAAGATCTCGAGGAAAACAAGTTATCGATAAATTATGATGCCCCATATGGATATGAGAAATTGAGAATTTGATATATCAGAACACAGTAATATATTTAGCTATTTGGTGTAACATTTGAAATAGAATCCTCACCAAATCGGTTTCGTTACCAGAGGTATCATCATAGAAAATTCAACCAAATACAGAGTAATATAGAAAAACAAGAAGTTAGGAGAAAACAAAGAAAATATTAACAATTTCTACCAATATATATATATATATATATATATATATATATATATATACATATATATATAATGAAATTAAAAAGGTAGTAAATGTAATAATTAAACTTACATGATATAATTTCTTTAATTTGATATTTTTCTCTCAACAGGTAAATTAATCAGTTAACGAGTCTTTTTCAAAACAATCTTTCGTTATTCTTTATCTATACCACATTCAAAGAGAGTAACAAACAGTAGCATTTAGTTTTAAATTAAATATTCAGAAAGAATTTTAAAATATTTTCTGCGCTGCCTTCTCTTATTCACTTTAACGGATGTGCCCCAATACATAAACAGAGCGGTGTACATTGAATATCTTTATCAACCTCAATGTGTGCAGGAGTTTATAAAAGAAAAGTATTGATGGAGGTAATACCTCAAAAGTAAAAGGAAAATTTTACGATTCCAGTTTTCGATTACAGTAAGACAGACAACAGTGTTTTCTTTTAACGTGAGCTAAAGGAAGACAAAAGTCTGAATTGCTCTAGTCTCTAATGGAAAATGCTTGTCAAGTTTTGAAAGAACTTTTTCTTATCTTGCTCTTGGTTTCAGAATGCATTAGATAATACGATTTTAAGCTTCTCCTTAAAGTTAGAATGCACTTAAACTGGAAGAATCAAACCTGACTCATTCTGTTTACGTTGCTTCCTGGATAAAAGCGAGAATACTTTAGTTTGCATCTTAATATGTTCTACTTAATCATATCATGAGCTACTTCTACATTTATCTTTTATTTTTTTGAAAGGATCATTCATCATAAAAGTTGCTTATTGAACTTATTTGTATTTACTGCTATTACATATTGAGTCAATTTTAGAAATTAAAAACTTATTCCCAAAACAAACAGACCTATCATGTTTTCCTTTTATCTGTAAATCTGTTTTAATAAAAACTATATTTTATTTTCTAATTTTACGCAATAAAAGAGTAAATTTATTTCAATCATTTCCAATTTGTATCACAGAAAAATGAGCAGTAGATATTCAACTTCATATAAGTTGAAATATTTTCTTAAGAAAGAATTCATTTGGTAAGATCTTAAAATGTTATCTGATCCAGACTTATTAAAAAGTGGAAAGTAAATGCTTCTGTAAAAATATTTTCCAAGTATTTAAAAAAAAAAAAGAAAAGTAATTTAGAATATGATTTCTTGTGGAAAAACTATTAAAAAAATAAAAATTTGCGCTCAGATTTAACTCAAGCAAATTATTTTTAGTGTCAGTATTCATAAATCTTATTCTATTCTTAAAAGAAAGTTTTCTCCTGCATTTTTTTATTTTCATCAACATTTTTCTAGTTCATTATCTTATTAAAAGTCATTTTACAATTTTGCAAGGAAAATGATAGTGTTTTTTTTATTTCATTCTCTCAAACTGCAATTGAAAAGAATTTATTTGTGACAAAAATATACTGTTTTAAGCAACATTTCTCTTATTAGGCAAATTATTTGATTTTCAAAGAAAGAATATTTTTAATTACGTTTTCTATATAGAAATATCTAAAATAAATGTGGAGCAATTTATTTTCATGTAGATGTTTTCTCGTAAATTTCTTTTTTAAAAGAAAGCGTGTTAACATTTCATTTGATATAGCATAAGCACATAATTTATAAACCGAAAATTTTAAGAAATTTTTAGAGCTTACTTGAAAAGTGAATTACAATATAAATATATGCAATTTTTTTATTTTAGCTATTTTCTCCAAAGATAAATAAGGACTTAAACGAAAGAGGGAACTGAGTAATTTTTTTATCATTATTTCGGTACAATGTACAGTTTAAATATGTACTTTAAATAGTCAAAAACCAAATAGTTTCAACTGATTTTCTTCCTGTTATTAAACTCCTCTTTTGATACATTTCTGATTTTGATAAATTAAAGGATTTGTTTTCCAATGGCAGATTTTAGACAGTTACAACTGCAACTTAGTCTATTAATCTATTGTTCCCTGATACACGAGGAATCGGCCAAAACAGAGACCTCTTAGCCGCCGAGGCGTTGCCCAGGGTGCACCACAGGGGGTGGGCCACAATCGCTCCCTCACACATATCATAGGGACCCATTTATAGGGTAGGCATCATTCATAATTCATTCACGCACACAGAGAAAGGACAAAGACAGGATGGAGAGAGAAAGTACATCCATGCCTGAACCGGGACTCGAATCCAGGACCTTCCTATCCGTAGTCAGGCACGCTGACTGCTAGACAAGTTGGCCGGTAATAAATTAAAGGATTTACTTCATAATTTATCAAAATGGAAAAATTATTTAATTTCCTTTATTTTAAATCATAAAGTAACGCTGTTTTGTATCAAAAGGTTTTTGATTCATTTAAATAATATTGTTTATAACCCAAAAATAATATGAATTTTAAACATTTTTTACCTAAGAAATTTGTTTCTGCTTAAAACGTATTATTTTCATCAATTTTTTTAAATGCTGTATATGTAAATCATTGCTAAAAATATTCTATTACTTTTAAAAGTCGGATAGCTTATTTCTGTTACCATTATTGCAAAAACTTATACTTAATCAGTTACTTCCTCAAATCTACTTTTTCAGTTTTTACTAAACTATTCTTGTCGAAATTTACATTTATTTAAAGAGTCTAAGATAAATTTTATTTAAGTGGAGTTATATACAATAAAAGTATAATTCTCTATACATTTTTTACAAATCTTTCGATAATGTACTTTTCAAGAGATTTTTGGTTTCGTAAAAAGTAATGTTGAATACTGTCGATATGCATAACAGTGTTCACTGATATCTAAACTATAAATAAACCTTGGGAATGAATATTTTTACACTTCATATACCGCAGAGATAAAATACTTTCTTTGAATCTTATAATCACTAAATTTGTAATTTTGCTTTCCCAGTATGAAGAAAAAGCTACGAAATTCAATCATTCAAACGGGTTGGAAACAAATATTAAAAAAATCACTCTTGATCTGTATTTTATGTCCCACTGAACTATGTTGAAAAAATCTCATTTTAGGAGTAGTTTTCTATGGACCATTAGTTATTTCACGTGATATGGAGTTATTTTAGCGACCCATGAAAATGGCATCGCCTGATCTATTTAAGAGAAGCCACCATCTCTCCTTTAACATTTCACACCTCAAAGAACTCCTTTAGAGAGATCTGAAGAATCCACGTTTCTGCTGAAAAGATAAGAAGTAAGAAATGTCACTGCTTTTAAACGGGTCAGGGGTCTCCCAGACAGGAACTTTTACATAGTAGGAGCAAATAGATTGCGCTAAACACTGGTACGAATATGAACGGCAGAGCTGAAATGATTTGATCGAAGCCCAAATTGAAGCTGATGCCTAAAATCGGCGAGAGGAGGTATCGATCTCTATGGCAAACATTAAGACCCCTCACGCCCTACTTTGAAATTCGAAACTCAGAGATACGTTCTTTTCCGATGGATTCAGCTCTTCAGTTAGATTTAGGAAAAACTCGATAGCCAATCACTCGTTGTAAAAGGCTGCTAGAGATTTATGTAAAATTTAGCTCCTTAGTGTATGAACAAAAAAGAGACAGAAAAAAGTTGTAGAAGTAAGGATCTACACCCCAGCATAAGGAATGGAGGAGACCAATAACTTATATCTCCCACGTATATCTCTTACACAAACGAAAAAAAAAATCCTTTGCTCTGTTTATGTGTATGTGTTAGACGTTTTCCGATCCATTTACATATAAATCGATTTTCTTTCGCTGAAATTTTGTTGTACTTTTACTTTTTTGGCCTCTGATAAAGAATATTATTTCAAAAGGATGTAGGGAAGTCTGGTCTGAAAGACATGGCGCTGGGATCCAAACGTTAAAAGAAATATGTGACGATTTACCCGAAATGATGGAATAAGGTCTGCAACGTGCAAGGACGCTAGAGAAAGTTCCAGATGGGAATATTTTCTTCTTTCTTTCTCCCTTCAATCTTTTTTATTATTTTCTTCTTCCGTTCCATCCTCCTTACCGGAGATCTGAATTTCAAAATTTCCAGCATGTCGTTTGTGAAGGACAAGGCTAGGGTGCAGAGAAATATATATATATCTTCACCCACCTACATGAACTTATGTCCTGGAGTTTATTCATCGATCTTTCTAAAGAAAGAGATGGGGAAAACATTTCGTCTTACATTTTATTACAAGTTTTGAAGCCTAATAATAAATTCTTGAAATATCATTGTAAATCTTTTGCCGTTGAAAAGTCAAATCAACGACTTTCTTTTATCCTAATTCTTTAAATATATATACCTTTTTTCTTGTACTTTTTTATTTGAAAAGAATAATATTTTTCATTACATACAAGCAAGTGTTTTGGTAAATGTTTAAAGAAAAAATAGGTTTGTCTTTTTATATGGTTGCGGTAAAGAAATAAATTTTCTGTGAATTTTTATTATTTCATAAGTAGATAAACTGAGAGCAAAGAATATTATAAGAAATATGTAGGGTATATATGTTTTAAATCTTAAATCTTACTGTATAAATACTTCATGTTTTATATCGGCCTTACAAATATAATTTTACAGTAGTATTTATTGGAATAATAAAAAATGTTTATATTATAGAATACTTCAAAACCAAAAGTATTTAAAAGTTTACTGATCAAAAAAGCTTGTATAATTTTAATATTCAAGCAGTCTTATTTTCTTCTGCTTTATTTTATACAGTCTTCTATAATATTTATACATACCATAAAAAATATGCATTGTGAAAAAAAGTAAATACTAATATACGAACACTGTACATTTAAGATTTAATATACTTCCTCACGCGGAAGTTTACAATGGTAAATTTAAAATTCACAAAAATAGGAATTATATATATGCGAGAAAGAATGTTAAACACATACATTGTGTCAGTTACTTCTGAATTTCGACGAGATGCATTATTCTAAAATAAGGCAAAAACTAGTAATACTTGTAAAAATATATCATAATTTACAAATTCAGAAATATATCAAACACAAATAGTAAAAACTTTTGTGCTCTGGAAAAAACAATAGTGTGCATCAAAATACAGCTAAATGTACACGCTTACAGCAAAGTAGAATCATTTCGATTCATTTTATTTCATTTCTAGATAAATGTTAAAAAAAAAAAAGGATTTATCTCGAATATCACTGTAGGAAACTGAAATTTTCACAAGTTCAATCATTTTTTTGAATCATAAAATTCTCCCTAACTCCAAATTTTTATTGATTCTAAATATGTATGCAGAAAAATTCTTCCCAAAAAACACTTTTTGACGCCAATATTTTCATTTAGAACTTTATATATTACCTTTTTGCTGAATAAGCAGAAATAACTTATTTTTGAAGAAAACTTGTTTTGTTAGAAATAGGAAATAACTCAAGAAAATGAGATGGAAGAAAAACGAGGAAAGTTACCAGTGAAGAAAATACTGTCTCTTTCACTATAGTCATGTGCTTTGTCGCGTATGGCGATTACTCTAGGGACTGTTGGGCAATCGCATTTTTCCAAGTTGCTAAATTATCCCTTCCTTCTTTCCCCAGTGAGGGAAGCTCGTGGAAGAATTACTTAATGCCAGTTATTTAATTTCGTCTCTCCCGCCACTCAATCCTTTAAATAGAATCTTAAGAAGTAGCTTAACCACTAGAGTCACAATTCTTAAAAGGGGCCAATAACATTGTATTTACATTCATTTTAGAACACGCATCATTTTTCTAACGTCATACTGCTTTCTGTAAATTTTTTTTTTACATTCTCGTGCTTTTATTATTTTTTTTTATACTTTGTAATATTTCTCCATGTTAAAATAAAATGTGCCACTCCTGATATAGAATGATAAAAAAAGTAATATTTAAAAAATAATCATTACCAAACTTGAATGGAAATATTTCAATCTGATCAGATATGATATCTTGCTCCATAGAGCATCTTCTGCTGATACTTAAATAATTAACTTTCCAAACACACACACACACACACACACACACACACACACACATATATATATATATATATATATATATATATATGTATAAGAATTTTTATAATTCAATTACATAGTTCTTTTTCCTGCACGTTTTTGTGTGCTGCACCGGAATTGGTAGGATTTAAGATGAAATGCAACAGTGGCCATGTTGCTTTACTTTGAAAGTTACTGGTTGAATCTTAAATATTCCCACTTAACTACGCATAATAATAGTCAAATAACTATACGTTTTTATTATCTATGTCAAAAATATATTATTAGCTATTCATAGTGTTTTTGTCATTCTGTGTGAAATTAATAATACTTAACGCTTAGTATTCCCAAATAAAAAATAGCTTGCATTATTTAAAGATTATTCGAATACTTATTGATGTCCCAAATAATATTCCTTTTCCATTGAAATGATAGAGTAAAAATCAATTTCTAACTTTCAGATACAATAATTCTTTTGATTCTATTTTAACAGGAAATTTACACTAAAATTTTTATTCGTTAAAGAAAACTATGTGAGAAAACAAATATTTAAATAGATCATAATTTCATTAATTAAAAATAAATAATTAAGTTGAATGTGAAACAAAAGATTTTTTCATTTTCTTGTATCTTTATGGCTTCTGTATCTTTCGAATTTTATACATTCTTATCTGAAGATTTTTAACACACTGTACACTTTATTATTTTTCTTATTTTTGCTTTGTGTTTAAAATGATTTTTTTTTGTGAAATCTTTTATCGATACTTATTTGAGAGTTACGTGCTTAGAAACAAAATTTTAAGATTGTTTCATTATTTACAGATTTTTATATTTTTTACGTTTTCATTAAAAAAAATTAATCTACTAAATGGAAGATCTATAGTACTGCTTAGAAACTTAAGATATTTTATATAAGAAAGATGCTTGTTGCAATATAAGTAAAAAAAAACTATATTGTACCTTGAAGGTAAAAGAGAATGTTAACAAAACGATGCAAAATTTTATTAGCATTATTGAAAGCTATCAAAATATATATCTAAAGATATAATAAAAGTTAACTTATATACTTCTCGATTTTTTCATTTACAAAATAAAATAAATTTAGGAGCAGATATAGTTATAAATTTTGTTTAGTTTGCTTAGTCTGTTGATTTCAAATCAAGCTAATAATAGATGCCTTCGATCTTGGACTACAAAAAGGCAATCAAAATAAGAAAAAAAATTCAAAGATCAATACTCTTAATAGGGCATTTAAAGCTATTGAAACTTTAGAGGAAACTATTAGTATAAACTAGTATACAATATAAATATATTAATACTAAATAAGATAACATACTATTATTTATATGTTAAGACTTGCATAAAATGAGTAGTAAAAATTATGTTTTAATATGCAAGAATTTCATATTTTGTTAACAATTATTTTTAAATAATGAATAATATCTACTATAACATCAGTATCAAAGTAATATTTTTCAAAATATTATTCGCTGAAAAAATACTATTTTACCATACATTTCATCAATTAGTCTTTTATTTTCTTTAAAAAATTTTAGAGGCTTCATGAATTTGATATTTCGTAATAAAATTCACGAAGAAGTCCTCTCAACTTATTTAAATTATAGTAATTTGGACATATAAAAATGTGTGCACATCGTTAAACATCAAACATTCTTTTTTCAAATTTTAACGTTTAATAAATATATTATACCGCTTCTTGCGTAAGGCAATTTTTATAGCAAGAAAATATGTTAGATAGTTTTAACTCCAACTTAGTAAGTTCTCTTTTTAATGATTATCTTCTCTCAGATATTTCATAGATTAATATAATGCCACATTTATCTATTGTAAGGTTAAGAAAAATATTAAATTTTATAAATATGAAAATTTAATAACTAAATTAACTTTAACATAAGCGAATGTTAACAATTAAAAAGAAGTTATTTCTCACTTATATTTAGAGGAACCAAATATTTTCTCATATAATGCCTTATAAATATATGTCTCCTTCCTTTTATCTAAAACCAAATCATGCTTATGTATGGTATATATGCAATAAATATTAATGTAAAAGACAGTAAAATATAAAAATACAAACATTCGAATTTAATATTAGTTCATAATAGTTTTTTCAAAACAATAGTATTAATTGTGAAATAAAAACAAATGTTCCAATAGTAAAAAATTTTCAAATACGTACATTTAAAATATCAAATGCAATTTTATATACCAAATTATATAATTTTCGATGCGAGTATTATATACGAGAAAAATATTGAAGTCTATACCTAAACGGACAAAATTATTGTAAATTCATCAAAACTGTGTACATTTTTCTTACGTGTATGCCTATATCTCAAATTCTCAAAATCAGAAAGGATTCGAAAAAAATGTTCACACTCAAACTATCAATTTAAATATAATTGACACATGTTATTGCCTCACTTCTTGTAAGATCCTGAACAGAAATATATAAAAATAACTGTCTCATTACTTTTAAATTTAATCATTCATGAAGGAAGAAACACAACATTTTAAGACTTTCATAGTCAAATGTTTCTCTTCTCTTTTGTGAAATATTGTCTTTTCATTGGGATAATATATGTCCTGTTTTATTAACTTTCAATTTATCAAGATTTACTCGATCTAATTATTTCATTTATATCAAGTCCAACTGGCAACTTATGTTTCAGATATTATTCACTTAATTTATTAGAGTCAAAACGAAACAGACCATTTGTCGACTCATGAACTAATTCTCATTTGGGTTGCATTTCCTTTCTAACGAATTAATATATAAATGATGATAAGTACTTTGGATATTAATTCTATAAATCTTTTGTAAATTGAATCTGTCAAATGAATTTAAATTTAAAATGATTCTTGAAATAAACGCTCATTAAGCACTTTATAATAAATTTCAAGTGTTTAAGTTACAAATATATAAACTGTTTATAATTCAACCTATTTTATTGTCATGTCGAAAACGAATTCATGTTTCAGTAAAAAAACAACGTTTTATAATTCATATATGCCCCTTAATGAAAGTATTAAGCCTAATTCATTATAAAAATATGTTAAAATATAATTGCAAATATATATTTTTTATTCGTAATTCTAGAGAAAAGATATTTTATCTTCTGTATTTCAATGTCTGTTATGATCCTTTAATTTATGTTTAGTAACACTGATAATTTTCGCAAATGTAGTCTTAATCTCATTTTCCGAGAAGAATGATAACTATAAATATGCTATCAAATATGGATAAACTCACAATTACCATTCTAGCATCAGTAATGTGATTATATAGTTACAAAAATTTTCATTCGAAAAGTTTTCCCTTGCAAGCATATTGGTATTGAAATTTCAATCATTAACAAAAATGGTATCGAAATTTAAAAGGCATATATTATTTATCTTATTATGCGTTTTATATTACTTCTTTATTGAATATAACAAATTTTAATCCAGTTTTATCAATATAAAACGATCATTGAAAAGAAAAAGGAATTTTCAGTAAATAATATCCAGTTAATGTTTTTAAAATTTTGCAATGAAATATGAAATATAATTATCTATTTTTCAGTAAAACTAAGTGAAAAACTTGCTTTAGAAATGAATTTTGATTTTTTTTACATTATATTCAAAACCCAAAATATTAAATGAATACAATATTGCAAGAATTCACTGGACTAATAATTGAATAAATAGTGTAAAAAAAGAAATAAATTATATTTTTCAAACTATGATTAACTTTATAAAGATAAATGGGACTTTAAGGAGCATATCTCATAATAAAATATGCGAAAGAAAATTATAATAATGTTTATTAATACTCTAAAGGTATGTTACAAAGCCAACAATTATATTTTTGGTTTACTAAATTTAAAATCTTATTCACTGAAAAGGCAAGTTAATTAATGTAAAATAATGTATGTGGATATAATAAAAATGAAAACGTATACAAATATGAGCAATAAATTCAATGTAGGCATGGATTTTAAATTATTTATTTTGGAAATCTTCTTCATGATATTGCAAATTTATATGCAAAGTAGAGAAAAATATTCTAACACAAACAATAGCGTACCTAAAGTGTTATTTAATCAGAGAAATTAATATAATATTCATTGTTATTATTACCTGTTAAAGGTACATGTGGAAACTGCCAGTAACCAAGAAGATTACACATTGTTTTTCATGCATATTTAATGTGAATTAGAACATACGATTAAAAGAATTGTGTCTCAGTTAATTTGGAAAAATAACTAAACATAAAGGAATTTGAAATTTGTTATTTGAATTACAAGAAAAGAGTTATTTAAAAAAAAACGTTTTTAATAAACAAACAGTATAACCCATTTGATATTTTTATTTCTTTGCATAAATCAGAGTCCACTCAAAATAGCAATTATATTGGACTCTTCTAATTGAGTTCATTTTTGAATGGATATTTGTTTGCATTTAATTTTTAATATTTCAACACCGTTGTTTGACTTCAAGTAAAGTTCCATATTATGTTCCACGTACCACTTTTTTAAATGTTAGAATTTCCTATCTTCGAAAATATTCAACATCTCATTCTATTCTGTAGTAGGTAAATCCCAAACTTTTATCTTATTGTGGGTAAAAGCAGAGAAAACATTTTTTGAGCTGAGCTGTTTCTTAAAAAAACATAAATATTTTATCAAAGCAACAACAATATATTTTCAAATACTTTTCCACTGCTGGTGAAAAATCGTGTTACTTAGCGCCATTTTATGCGAATTGGACAACATATCACTCAAACACAATTTTACTATTCATTAGTGCCAAAATATCATTCTAAGGTAAAGAAATTAGTGCATAATGACTATTATGATTAAATTTAATTTTAAATTGCATGAATACCATTATATTATATTAAATGCAAAAAGAAATATTCAAAAATATTCTATCGTAAATTGTCAGACAGTAAGCTGTCTGACAGCTTACTTACGTACATACATCTTAAGACAGCTTACTTACGTAAATACATTAAGCCTGTAAAATGAATGCATTATATAAATGAATGCGTACATTTCATGTATGTTTTACCATTTTACTTAGCATTAAAGTAAGGAAAAATATTTTAGAAATGGAAACACTTACTTTATTTGATAAATAAAAATTTTGTCAATGCATAATATTTTAACATGTATTTCAGTTATAACCATAAATTGCTGAATCATATAATATATCATTTGCTTAAATAAGTAAAAAATAAGTTGGTAACAACTACATTTAAGTAAATATTGTTATGTGATCAAAGACATTTTGTATAAGCTATGAATAATTATAAAAAAAATATGAGTTTCTAAATATTTTGTTGTTTTATTTTTCCCTTTATTTTCTATTAAGTATGGTATAGTATTTTTTCGATTTATATACTGAAACAAGAACTTACAAATATTTATATAATAAGTAAAATATAATTCACACATTTCGCAAAGCATTCTTTCGCTTTAAAAATATATGCAGTTTTAGTTTTATTAAAATGTTCTTTTTTAGTTTAATAGATTTTCATATACAGAAAAGTAAACATATTTACAGCAGAATTAAATAAGATACATAAATCATACAACGATTTAAATAATAAGATTTTGAACAAATTGCTATATTGTTAAGCGGCCTGTGAAAACTTTTCTTTTTTTAACAGCAGCAATTATTTTACTCCGTAGAATTGTACTGTTAGGAAATTTATAAATTATTATGTTTGGTAACAGCTTTAAATTATTAGCAATAATATCTGTTTTAACATTCTAATAAATTGATTATTAGTCTTTTTTCCTGATAAATCTTTTATCTTTTACTTGAAGGATATTTTGTTAACTTATTACAATTAAAAATGGTTACTTGGCACTTATGCAAAAATAATAATTGCAATTGCATTAATGTGATTAAAACTAAGGTAGAATAAAATGAGAGTTGCAGATAGCGAATGTCGTGATATAAGACAACTCTAAATGTTGCTGTTTGCAATGTCATTGAGGTTTCTATATAGGTCACCTCTATCCTATATGCTCTTTTGTATCTGATTCAAAAAACTACTTCGTGAAATAACATTTCTTTTCTGTACAACTGATATGAAATTTTTTAAGGATATATTGAACATCAGTACTAACATTAGCATTTTTTTTTCTAGTTTTGAATGCAGTTAGAAATTGAAGCTTTTTTTATACATATATTATTTTGACTACACAGTTTTTTGCAGTTTAAAAAATTTGTTGTTTTCGATACTATAAGGAATTAATACGACATTTTGATTTCTAAAAGATTATCCCATTTATTGTTTTCCAAAATATGGTAAAAATAACATAAAACGTAAAACTGTTGGACCTTTACAGTCATTAAGATTTTCAAACTGAAATCATTTTTACAAGTAAATATCCAACAGTTAAACTCAAACATGTCTTAGTTTATCACATTTCAAAGGTATAGATTTAAAATTTTAATTAATCATTAATTTCATACCTCCTGCCAAAGAACAAATAAATAACAAATCTTTTTTAACATAAAAATTAGGAAATTTAATAAAAAATTCATACTCAACGAAATTTTTTAAAAGATAGAGAAATTTATTAAGTAATAAAGTAGCAGTTTTAATTTAAAAATGTTTTTTCTCAAATGTTTGTGCATTTCACTTATTAATTAAAGAATTTGTGAAAATGTTAGTAAATTTCCCACCTTAATATTAATGTGATTAAGACTAATGTAGAATTTCATTTTATCTCATAAAATTCTAAATATATTTGGTGAAGTATCCCTTGAAAAGTATTTTCTTAAATTTAATATGTAATTTATTAATTTTAAGAAAACAGGAAAACATGTATTATGATGGTAGGAAAGGAAGATATTAAAGATCACGATGTGTGAAATATATCATTTTGTATTTTTTTTTCAATTTCCTTCACATAATTGAATTTAATATTTTCCCTATGTGATAATTAATTGAACTTTTGATTCAGAGACATCAATTAAAAATTATCTTCAATAACACCTTGATACTGTCGTAAATAAATCCCCATGAAAAAACATGCAAAAAGAGAATTTAAATTTTTTAATCAAGAATTCTATAACAGTGAATCTGTGCACCATGGCGATACATTAAATTATGCGATCCCTTCTATTTTTATTTATTATTCAAATAAATTAAAGAAAATTACAGTAACCAAACAAACAAAAATATCAATTGGAAATTTCTCATATTTGCTTAATATTCATTTTTACAATTTGTACAAAGGAATCGTAATATATAATAAATCAATATACTTGAAACAATAAGGATCTTAACGATTTTTCTTTGTTACGATCTTGCTAAAATGTATTTAAATTCAGAGAATAGTAAAAAAATTAATTCGGCTGATGCAAAAACTAAAATGGCAGAGTTGAGAAACTCTACCATATTTTCTTTCGTTATCATTATCTGCCCTAATACGGTTTTTTTTTTTTTTTTAAATCTCTTTTAATACATTTTACTAACTATATGTGATAATACTTTTTAGCTTCTTTTTCTTTAAACTTTTGAATATTTCAGGAAAACTATTACCCATACTTCTTAATTTTTCGAGCTATAATTATATAAAGTGTGAAACATTGTTTTATGTATAAAATTTTCTATTGACGAAGAGTAATTTAATTATGTGAATATACATTTTGATTGATTAGTTTCAAATAATAATTTTAGTAAATTCTAATTCAAAAGGAAACCATACAAAACTATAGAAAAAGAATTCTACCATTTTTAATCTTACATTTGAATTTCTAAAAGTTGCAGTGAATGTATCTCATATCTTTAACATTCAGATGATGGAGGAGCAGTAAATATGATGATGTGTAACATGCAAAGTTTTTTTTTCGTAAATAATTTCAAAATAATTTTTCATATGAAAACCTTGTAGACTTTTTTAGCTGTTAAGTTAAAAAAAAAAATTTTCGAATCCATTCATATTCATTACGTGAAAGAAAATACATTTCAGGAATCAGTCTATAATTTTTTATTGAAATTTTAGGGCAGATTATATTTAGATAGGTGTATAAATATATTATTTGCTTCTGATTCAAAATCTAAATTAGAATACTAAAATATTCATTATTAATATGAGCATTAACTTACCAAGTATGCTTTTTAAATTATTATGCTACTGATTATAAAATGAATGACACGTTTTTGCGATATAATTAGCATGATTAGCAAACCTGTACACATTTTATAAATATTTAATAGAAATGAATATGCATTACTTTACCAGATAGCTTATACAGGATGACTTTACTGATCATTCATCTCGATATAACGATCCAGCGGCTCAGATATATTGACTGGTAGAGTCTGTTACGAATCCATATTTATATGTATATACCCTGGTATATGAGCTTATGCAAATTAATGTCCTGGTATAAACATAAATCATACATGCGTCAACAAGTTAATAGACAATTCTGCTTGTCTAGAACAACTAATGTTCTGGAATATTTCTGAAAAAAAAGATTTCTCTTTTGAAATATAAACCATTAAACTTTTAAATAAAATTGATATATTACAATTTTTATAAATGTAGTGTTCAATAAAATTTATTTAATGCGAAACATATTTGTAAGAAATATCAATAATAACTAAATGTTTCCTACTTATATTTTGACAAAGTGACAAGAATTACAAAATAAAATCTCCACATTATCTTTGAAACAAGATGAACAGTTTTTCTTAGTAACACTTATGAAATCTTAAATGGGTGGAAAACAATGTCACCAAATTTCATTTTGCAAGAACAAATTCGTTATTTTTTGCATGAAGCTTTTCCCACGAAAATAAAATGAATAATAAACACCTTTTTCGCTTTAAGAAACGTGTAAGTGAAATGAAATTAGCTCCGAAAAAATAAATCAAACTTTTTTTCTATATGTTAACCACTGTTTTTTATATTACCAAAATATGTAACAACTTTTTTGACATGTTAAAAATTTGAACTGATAGTAAGTATATTTAGCAAATTCAGATTAAAGATTTTACTCTTTCAAAAAATAAATGTTCCGATTTATGTCAGTATAGTAAAAAAATTTGTTACATTTTATTTACAGTTATTAAAATTAGTATATTTTTTATTGCTACAGTCAAATTCTAAATTCTAATTCAAGAAATAACTAATAAATCTACAGCAAAGTTTAATATTTTACTTATGTCCATTGAAAAAATTTTGCTTTTTTAATTAAAAGTTTATCTTAATGAATATAATATTTTTTAAATTAAAGTATAATATTTTATGAACAAGAATAAAGCATTATTTTAATGCTCTACAAGTCAATTAATCACATATAATGTTAATAACAAAATGTAACGTTGAAAAAAATTTCGCTTTTTTAATTAAAAGTTTATCTTAATGAATATAGTATTTTTTAAAATAAAGTATATTGTTTTATGAACAAGAATAAAGCATTTATTTTAATGTTCTACAAGCTAATTAATCACATATAACTGTTAACAACAAAATGTAATAAAACAATCTAATTGCTCTTAAAAATTTTATAACTTTTACTTCGTCTTTAACATTTTTTTTTCAAATTTCGTAAATCTATTTTGAAAAGTTAATTTTATGGGAAATTTGAAAAAATTGAAGTAAATATAGATTTTTTTATTTTTATATATCTTAATTAATAGAACATTGAATTAAAAACTGAAACAACATAAAAATAAATAAGTTTTATATTTACATAAGAGATACATTTGATGGTCATTAATAACATCTAAGTTTCTAACGCTACTTTCCTTCACTTCTCATGTAATGATTAGATTTAATTTCATTTATAAGAATTTAGTCATAATAACTAAAACACTTTGTTTTAATTTTGAAGGAAAAACTAATTTTTGTGATTGAAGTTAGAAAAGAAGAAATAAATTATGCCGGAATACAACTACTACATAAATTGTTTGGAATTTTTTGAAATTAATAGATTCTGATATTGCTTCTTTTGAGGCCACTGAAGTCTCTTTAGGATCGTGTTTTGATAAAGGAAAGTGTTTTGATAAAGATTAAATTTTTCAATTTGATGCATAAATTATATTATTTTACCAAACACTAAATTAATATCAAACATAATTTTATGTAAGGGAATTCTAGCTGTGAATTTATTTCTTTATAATACCTTATGACACTAAACCAGTCAAATTTTTTACGCATACAATACACAGGCAGCTTTAATCAAGGGTTTTTGTTCATCAATCTATCTTAAGATAATACCTTTCTAATTTTTTGTTAACTAAGCAACGTAAACAGAAATAAAATTTGTTTTTCTTGTACTAAGATGTCATAGCATTCACAGTGATTTTAAAAAAGCTAACAGTTAATGAAAACTTAACGGTTCTATAGCCGATAAGACAATTTGTGAGTAAATTTTAAAATTGGTCATTTCTTACACTTCTTCAAAAGTTCATTTAGTCTGCCTTCGTTTTCATATGTCTGTACAAGTTTATGTATAGAGTAATAAATAAAAAATAAAATATGAAATTTAAAGCTGCTGATTTATATTTTTACAAAGTAATGCATAAGATTGCATTTTATTCTAGAATGCAATTTTTAATCCATTTTATTTGAAAACCTATGTATGCCATTTTCATCCTTTTTACGGGTGGTATCCCAAAAACTGAACTTACTTATCCTTCATGCAGTAAAATTATCGAGTTGATCAATTTTATGCATCAATAGACATTGCTTCAATATTTCTTTTTGCTGAAAAGTTGCTGAAAAAAACTAGAATTTCAAAATTTTGAAATTATCACTTTGCCTAGCATGATAAATATACATTAAAAAAAAGTGTGGTTATAAATCATTTTCCGCTATCCTTCATCAACGACGCAACAAATTACAGAGAAATGATGTTTAAAATGATTATAATCAACAACACCTGTGTGTAAACAAATTTTTCATGGAAAAGTTAATACAGCTTTTATAAAAATTTATTTCTATTCAATTTTCTATTTAGCGTAAAAATAATGGTAAATAATGTTTTTTAAATCGGTATGAATTAACCGTGAAAATACTCAAAATATCTAATTTATTTATACATATTCAGATCAAGTATCATATCAATGTCAAACTTTATAAAAATAATGTATCTAATGTTTCAACTCTCGTTGGCCAAATTAACACAATACTTCTCATGAAAACTTTCAATTTAACAATCATTTTCTTATAAGAGCAACATTAATAACATTTACATAATTTTTTTATAATTTATATATGTCGTTTTATTCTCGGGTTGGATAAGGTCAACTCAGCCTTTAATCTCTTCAGTGAGTCGAGAAATTGAGTACCAAGCATGCTTGGAAACTAAACATTGAGGGACTCGCGTTTCGTTGACCATCTAACCGGGACATCTCCTTTGCAGCCCCGGACCCTCAGTCAGGAAAACAAATATGGGTACTCTGTAGGCCTTGCCCCTATTTGACTGCCATGCCATAGGTTTTTCTTTATTTATTGTTTTACTCATAAAAATTGTATCAACAGAGAATAATCTCATTTCAGTCATTTAAAACCTTAAAAATATTAAATTAGTTTAATTTCAGTCTCAAATATAAATAATGTGCTAAGTCAGTTGACTTTTGTAAAAATGAATTAATAATCACTTGATAAGGATTTTAAAATACACCAAGTCAGAGAATAAATACTCAAATGTATGATGTCTGAATTTAATAAAAGAAATTATAGTTTAACTTTTTATTGTTCAATATATATATATATATATATATATTTATATATATATATATATATACATATATATATATTATATAACATAATATAAATCATATTAAAAAGCCAAGACTTCATGTTACATTTATTTTCCACAAATATTTAATAGAAAGTAAATCGTAACGGGGAAACAGCACACTTCAAGATTGACAGCAAATCATCTGAGTAGGAATGTTTTTATAGAGCTTTAAAAGATATTAGAGAAACAATACGATTTGCGGTGCGCATGCGCTGGTTTTAGTAGTTACTCACATTTTAAATCGCCTACCTCAGCAAAAAAATTTCTTTTTGAACACGAATGAAAGATTCGCTCCCTTTTCAAGAAAATTATTTTCTTTTTACCGAGATTTTCTCAACCATTCTTTTTTTTTTCAATATTTTTCTTTAAAAACTCGTTGACTTTTCCAATTTCCAGTCAAACCCCCCATGTTCTATTGTTACAGAAGTCAGGGCTCCATGAGAATGAAATATAGAGCACCAATAAGCTGCCAGGAAAATCGTTTAGATGCAGCAAAGAAGAATACTACTTTAGCTGGCTGTATTTACCTTTCATCTCTTTACTATATATATTAAGGCATGAAATATTTAAATGGGTTTCACCTCGCTAGCAAAAATTGTCGCATGCCCTAACTCTGCTACTTTAAATATTGATGGATATTTTGGGACTAAGGTTATGAAATAACACAATTTAGGATTTTACCGAATATAACCAAATTGTGTAAAAAGCGTTATTAAACTATGTTAGCGGAAGCTTTGAGGCTTGCTATTGGAGTTTTTTTTAAATATCTTCCGTTAAAAATGGCAAACATTTCACAACTAGAATCTAAGGGGAAATTGTGTAAAATAAAATGTGTTCAATTATCTTCTAGAAACTAAGTTACAAAATGAAATGTAAAAATACAAAGCAGAAATTACAAATTTATGTACCTTAAAGCAAATTTTATTTCATGTATAATTTGTATAAAAGATAAAAAATACCAATGATAAGGGAATTAAAGAATTTGTTAATTTTTTTTTATGAAGAGAGAGAGAAATGTAATTATTTATGATAATATAAACTTTAAAAATTATGTTGTTTAAAATTTTAAATATAAAGTTACATGATTAATTCCAAAAAACAATATTCTATTCATTAGCAAATATTAATTAAACTATTTTCCTAGAATTTGAGAAACGTATTTCAGCCTTTCTGTAAACTAAGAGAAATTCTTTCATAAAATGGAAAATGAACTTCTATAAAATATGTAACAGAAAAAATTAATTTCAATAATTATGATTTTCGATTGAAATTTGATTTTCTTTATCCTTAATTATGTATATATCATTTCTAGTTTCTTACTACAACTTTATTTGAAACATTTATTATTTCAATTGTTTTTTGTTTTATTCAGCTTTTCAATGTTATCTACAGTTTAAAAAACAAAATTGTGCTAAATGGGACAGGATTCTTGTTCTTAATTCACCAAAAGCCACGTTTTATCAATTTTTTTAATTTACAAAATTTTTGTTATATTGTACAATTAGAATGGTTAATATGTAAGAAGAAATGTATGAAGAGTCAATTATTTTGACATTTAAATTCTACAATGTAATTTGACAGTTTGGGAAGTAATACTTGAAACTATTTATGTAATATTTTCTGAAATGTTGTATTTCAAAATAAGTAAATATTTAGGAATGTTATAATTTTTATTTATGAATAGATAATCACTGTTTTTCGTACATAGAGAATATTGAAATTTCATTGCTGTTAATTAACTATATATACATATATATTGTGGAATTATAATAAAGTCATCAAATACTTTAGAGTAACTCACTATTTTAGACATAGAAGAAGAAGCACACACCGAAAATTTTGTATTTAAATTAATTTTCAGTAGAAACTTATTTGTATATTTTACAAACTTAAGCTTTCTAAAATTCCTAAAAGTTTTCTTCATTTTCAGCAAGAAGACAAAACAACCACACTTTAAGAAATCTGTTCTTTTTAAGAATAATTTAAGAATTCAAATAAAGAATTACATAATTTTAATGTTTGAAAAATAATTTTCTTCAATTTTAAAACAATTAGCTAACAAAACATAAATACATGTATACGAGACACTTAAAATTATACTTTAAAAAACATTCTGTTTTTTCATTGCATTTTTTTATTTGAATAAAACTACTAAAATACATATCACAGTATGGTTAATTTGATTTTTGTCGTATTTTTCAAATCTAAACATTTTTAACAGTGTATGAACTTTTGCTGAGACTATGCCTACGTACTGACTAGGAAATTAAAATAAGAGAAGTCAGTCTTCAAAAATGATTAAATTTTAATAAATTTCAAAATTAATTGCATTTAAGTTAACCCATTACAATAGATGTTGTCATTTGATGTTAGACTTTTTCATATTTTTCAGTTCTGAAAATTTCAGATAATAAATGATATTTATCGAAACTACGACCACATATTCAGTAAGTATTTTTAAAAAAAAGTAGTCCCCAAAGATAATTAAATTATATAATTAATATAGAAAACAAACAAATCTAAACCCTTTGAGCAGGGTATTTAAAGCTATTTACCAAAATCGATTGAACACAGCGATGGTACAATGATTTAAAAGCGCTTTAAAAAGGATTACTGCTTGTAACTATAAATAATACTAAAAAATTCAATGATGCACACAACTTTTAAAATAAAGATAATGGTCTAAGCGGACTTAATTAAATTGAAAGCTTTTATGGTAAACAAGACAAAGAACCCATCGTCGTCATCTAAAATAATCAAAATGGAAGAAAAATGCATGTTGGAATAGTTATTTAACGACAACCGATCGAAATTTCCTCAAAACACTGGGAAAAAAGTAATTGAACGGAAAGTGGTCCTAGTGGGAATTGTTGTTCTGTACAGAACAAAACGAATGTTTGTAACTCTAGAATATCTTTAATAAAAATTTAGAAATAAAACAAAAGTAATTTATTGCAAATACCAGCTGTGGTCTTCCCTTCTGTCGGATTCGGGGAGACGGAATGATTAGTACTCGACTAAAAACTTAATTAGAAGATTCCTATGGATAGAAACTGTGTTTAATTTTTATAATCTTATAATATTTTATTTTTATGTTCAAAACACTGCTTTACTTTTTAAAAAAAATCTTGATTCTGAATTTTAATTAAAATAAATTTCGTAGATAATAATTAGGATTTATAAATTTGCAAATAATGTGCCTTATCTATACATTTCAGAAAATAATTAATTATCAATCTGTTGTGCCATTGTGGACTTTTATTTTAATACATAAAAAATATATAGTTTATTTTATGTTTAATTTCTCTACTGTTTATAAAATAATAAGTTTTAGAAAAAAGAAATACATCATACATGCTTCCAAATAAAACTCAATGTTTTAAAACTACTAATAACTAGAAAATATTTCCAGAAATTATAGAAAAATTTCACTGCTTTTAAACTAGCGAAAATATTTCTAAGCAAGGAAACATTTCACTACAATTATTTAGTTTTATACAATATGGCACTATAATGAAACATTCATTGCAAACGATTCATAAACGACTCTGTAAACTAAATTTCGAAAACAATAGAACTTATTTTATTTTAAACACAATCAATAACTAGAAAAATTTTGAAGAACTTATAGAAAAATTTAACTTCTTTTAAAGCAACAAAAATGTTTCGAAGTAAAAAAATTTTTTTACTTCTTTCAGTTCAGTTTATTAATATTAAACTGTAATGAAACAATCATTGCAAATGATTCATAAACGTTTATGTAAATTAAATTTCGTAAAAATACAAAATAATAAAATTTATTCTTCAATAAATTCATCACATGATAATGAAAGTAATATTAATTTAAAGATTCTTGTTTAATTGCGAAAATTTTGTTGGAAAATGAAATTCCATGTCTTCATTCCAGTTATTCTCGAGCCCTGAGTTCGTGCTCCCTTGTTTGAAGGCGTTCAGGTTCATGGACCTGGTTTAAAACTATTCAAATTCAAAGAATTTATTTTGTTAAAAACAATTAAACAATTTCAGATGACAGCGTTACCTATGATTACAAATTTAAGAAAACCAAAACATGTCAAATACGAAAATTTCAAGCATAGACAAGAATGTTTAAATATCTTCAATTTAAAGAAGCTTATAATATAAATTTATTATATATCGTGTTAACAGAGTAAATTTAAACATGATAAGTATAAACTTTAATAATAAAAAGCTTATAGAGAAGGATAGAAATAACCAATAAGAATCTGATTCATGAAAATTATTCTTAATACCAATATTTCTGTAAATGTACTTTTAATACTGCATGTGTGTGTGTGAAATTCCATAAAATCACGGAAGCATCATTACAAAATTGATTAATAATTAATACGTGAATATTGTTCGTAACGTGCAGTACCATGTCTTGTATTGTATTGTAATGTAATAGCTAGAATTTATACAAAATTGCATATCGCATCGTTTTTACAAGGAATTTCCAGCGTTTCGCCTAATGAGCGAGAGGCAACCAGCCTCCTCATTAATCTGAATTAATACGGAACACTTACAAAAGGAGGATATTGCGTGTCTGGACACTCCAGGCTTCTCATCATACTTATTCTTAATTGAGAACGGACGAATACCTTGGACAAGATATCACGCTGAGGATCATAAATTAGAGAGCGAAATCACATATAGTTGACAAAAATGCGTCTTCATGAATGGAATTCCCTATTTGAAGAAATATACGGTTTAGTTGCAAATAAACTATTTAATTAGTTACTAAGAGTAAAATTTTTCTTTTTAGCATATATATCTTCCTCATTCATTATTTATTTCATATAGTTATCTTTTAATCTTAATATTCACGAGCATTACTTTTATTCTAAAACTAACATAATTTTCGCAAAAGAGTGGAATTTAATTTATAATTACATAAAAGAAGTTTAGTTAATTTTTTTATCAAAATTATTGTACTTAAGTATACATCATAAGAAAAATTATTTTATTATATAAGAATAAATGTGATTAATGCTGTGTTATATATTTCAGACGTGGAATTTCACCAGATATTCATCATATCTTGATAAATGTACGAATAAATTCTTTAATTTATCAGGTATCTGTCTGAAAATGGTGATGAATATCTAATAAGATAAGGTATTTATCATCATTTTTCTCCAAGCTGATAGTAAATCAAGATTTATTATTAAATATTTAGTAATTATAATTAAACAATTATTACATATTTAGTAAAAAGAAATTTGTAAGAACTCAATGATTGTACATTTTATTTAATATTTTATAGATCAAAATGTCTCCAATGAAACAATGACACTTTTTATGTAAATTTTATGAGAAAAACAACAAATGTCATCAAAAATTAACAAATCAAGTCAATAAGAATTCCAATAATATTATTGCCAAAAATTTCTGTTCATTGTCTAACGCTAGTATAAATTACTTTATTGTAAAGAAAGTTTGCGTGAACCATAAAAACATTTTGTTGATAAAATTTCATTGCTTATTCTGAAATTGAGTTAATAATATTTATAATAAAATAACGATATTATAATTTCAGACTGTTTTAGTCATAAAAATGCAAGAAAATATTATTTCTGTTTTTTAGACTATTTTAACAGGGAAATATTTGAAAACAAAATCCGTTTTGCTATTAAAAATACTTCTTATTGAAAAGCAAAAAATTATTGAAATATTTATTCAATTTGATTAAACAAATAGTCTTGAGTGCAAGAGTGGTTTTATTAAGAGGTAGAGGTATTAATGAATGTTAACATATATATATATATATATATATATATATATATATATATATATATATATATATATATATATATATATATATATATATATATATATATATATAAGATGTAGAGTTAGCTATCATTTCTAGTATAAGTTATTAATAGAGAACTTATGAAAATAATCACCGAACTAATACTTATCGGAGAAGTGGTTAGTGTAGTGTTGCCCAAACATACAACCAGCACTAGAATAGGTGTATTGCTTGCGGAAAACGTGACGCTGAGAAAAGGCCACTTCAAAATGAATAGATATCAGTGGGTCAAAATTTATGATGTTAAACATGCTTAAGTGTGAAATAATTAAATGTAAATAAAAATTTTAAACAAATTTCAATTTTCAAAATATTTTTTTATGAAATTAAGTTTAGCATGTTAATGTGTAAGCTCATATTGATAGATTCGGTTATATGAAAAGGAAATTTACATAGAAAAAGAGAGAGGAGTCGTAAAAATAAATGCTGGAATAAATTTTTTACTGGTGTACAATGGTGGTTCATTTTTATGAACATATAGGGGCAGAAAAATTGTTCTTAAAATCGAGAGTTATAAAAATTGAAAAATAACTGTTATATCTTAAAACTACGTCTTACCTCTCTGCCTTTTCTTTATTAATAATGTCCAATTTATTTATCAGTAATTATTTTAAAGTACTAAAATTTTTTTTGTATGTATTATATGAAAATCATATGCCAAATAAAATTCATACCTAAAAGCAATTTTGCTTTACTGAGGAAAAAATCAATTAAAGTAATCACTTTTATCTTTTTCAAAATTGCATTTTTATAAATACATTTCTTGTAATGAAAAAAACCATTTCACTGTATTATTTAATCCATTGTCTTTAAATGGAAATCAAGGTTAGCAAGAGAGTTCGAAATTTGAATTGGATTTCTGGATTTTTTCAATAGAGATTCCAAAGAAGTACTTTACTTTACCTTCTTTCAACACTCTGAAGGAAATTATATTATGAGATTAAAGGTGTCCATCTGAATTTAAGCCATATTACACTCTCTTCTCACTGACGAAGTTCATAGCTGAGTAACTCATTTTCACTCAAGTCATCAGATAAATTTTCTTGACTTTCTTCAGTTACAGTGGTTATAAGTACCAGCATTAAAATGACTTAGATATCGCTCTTCCTTCATCATCATTCCAAGTACAGATAGACGAGCTCATTTCACCCAGAATATTATTTTTATAATTTGCTTCCAAGACCTCCTTCCAAAAGTACCGTAAGATATTTCCACTTGAAGCTATTGACTACACTCAATTGAATGAAAGTTGCGATTTATATTAGGTGTGCGAGATTTCCCACGAATTGTTTCAAAAATATTCGGTAAACTCAACAGTGTAGTTAGTTATCCAAACATCAAAGAGTATACGATCTTCCCTTGAAAACGTTGATAAAAGTTTCTCAAATATAAAATAATTGAAAATATATCAGGCAATAAAAAATAAATATAAACAAAAATGCATAAATTTAAATTTCTTGAAGAGAGATTTTTCTAGAATTTAGTTCGTAAATGAGAATTAAAATCATCGCTGTGTCTTTAAGAACATGTTAGTGACGTCAGTTGTATTCATAACATCATGAGTGTTCGTAAATTAGAGGTTTGTAGGAATGGGCGTCTACTATCGATCCTGATTATGTGTTAATCTATTTACAATTAATTTAGCCTATCCTCAAACATCCTCTATTGAAAGAGACTTAAGCAATTATTCAACATCGCTGAAGAAATTTACTCACATGCAGCTTAATTTCAGTAATAATCTAACGAAATGTTATTCTCGATGAATTTTTTTCTATTTCTTTCTGTGTTTAATCGAAGTATATTTTTAAGACATCAAATTGTGAAGTTTATTATAATACAGCAATAATAACAACAATAATTTGGAAAGTAGCATAATATTTCCAGTAAAATGTGATCATCACATTCTTTCACTCTTTGAGAAAATTAAATGCACCCCTGAAAGATGTCTACCTGTCGTAACAAATTCTTTCCATAATAATAATGAATTCTATGCATTTATTTTTTGTATTCAGGGAATAATCTGAACATGCTGCAAATATGATTCAGTGCATTAAAACAAGCATTTCTGGTATAGTTATATTAATGCGGATCTTTTTTTCCAATTTAAACTTCAACTCCTCACGCTTATACTTATTGCTTAAAACGAAAGTGATTAACTTATCTAATATTTGCTTAAAAACATCCAACAATAATAATAAAAATGCTTTGAATTTCATTTGCTTGAAGTGTTTCGTTTTTAATTATTGCTTTGTATTTGTTGCTCATATTGTTTTCATTTTTTAGGAAAATGTTATTTATCATAGTATTTATTTTACGTGAATTTCTATTCTTTTATTGTGATAATCAATACATTATGGGAAGAATGGAATTATAAACATTAAATGAATAAAATTTCTATTGAATCGAGGAAAATTTTAATATCAGCATTAAATTAAAGTACACACAACACAATAGAATTATCATACAATATAATTAATTAAGTAAATGAGGAATATTGATGAAAAAAAGTAATAGCTACTTAATAATGTTTATAAAAAAATATTTCCTAACTTATAATGATACCATAAATCAAATTTCTGCAAAATATAATAATTTTAAACATTTTTATGACTTTAGTTATAATAAAATAAGTTGAGTTTCCCATGTAAAAATCAATAAATTACAGAACTCAAAAAAATTGATTTGAAAGATAAGTTTAAAATAACAATATTTGAAAACTTAAAGTAAATAAGTAATCTTTGAGAAAGATTAAATAATTAGTTAATTACATTAAAAACTTCTTTCCTTTGATTATTAACACAATACCATATAATTCTACTGATGTAATTCTGATATATATTTATATAGATAGATTTGTATTTATCATCTAATACTTTATACTTCTATAGATTTAAGAACCCATCTCTATTGTTTACAGTTAGAAATGCATCAGATGATGTATTGATGTATTTTTACATCAGGGATGGAGCGATAAACTACGAAGAAAGCTATATTCGTGAAATTCTACATGTAAACTATGGTTTTAATCTGAAATTTTAATCATTTGTTTATATTAATGTAAATTGTATCTAAATTATCTTTTGATTCTGAAGAATGTTTTACGTTTTTTGTACTTAGTACTTTTATTATTAGATAAATAGCAAATAATTTGCCATACTTTTCTGAATAGTACAATTTCGGATAAAAAAGAAGTTTTTATTAACAAAAATTTTTTAAATGTATTAAAGCTCCCATGATAGTTGATATATAATCTCCTTTTTTTAGCATTCATTTTTACGCCGCAATTTTTCGAAGCTCTGCGAAGCACGATAGCTGTATGATAATTCTCACAGTAATAATTACTAATAATAATTACCTCCATATATAATTACCGAAATATTCTTGATGTATTCATCTTTCCAATTATCTCGGTTTCCTGGATGAGAAGAGATACGTTTTCGCTAGTCATTCTCTTTTTTCTTTGCATCACTTCTTTCATCGCATTACCAAATTGTTTTTTTTTTTTTCTTTTCTTTCCACATTTATAACAAATATATATATATATATATATATATATATATATATATATATATATATATATATATATATATATATATATATATATATATAAGCTCTAATTCCATATTTTTCTTTGTATATTATTTATTTTAGTCTGATATTTATAGTTAATATTTACATTTTTATATTCATTATTTTTTTAAAAATCACGTTATTCCAGCAATTAATTACACAAATATCCACATTTATGTAAGATTTTATTATCTATGTATTTCAAAAATATTATATTTTTTTACTTATTTTTTACTTTGCACTTAAATGCTTTATTTTACACTGCACTTATACTGAATATGGGAAGCTGGGCATGGCCAGCTCCTATATTCAAGTTTTTACTTCTGTTCTTATCACTCACTAAATATCATCAATTGAAATACATATCCTAATTTCATGAACTATCTTAAATTTTCTACCTCATTTATATCAACGTGTATAAACTTTACAGATTACCATTACGTTAAATACATTTTCCAGCATTCAGTTTTTATAAATATTTAATGTATTCTAACTTGTTGATGTATACTATTTTAAGTAATAAGAATATTTGCTGTAAAATATTGTACTACTATTATTGGGATCAAAAAGTTGCAAAAATATAAACTAGCTTTATGTGAATGCATAATCTATTCCTTTTGCCTTTAACAAGACTGATGGCCATCACAGAGCCTATAATTCGTGTATCTCTTCTAACTTTAGCGAGGCATTCTACTTGAGTATGTTATATGTCAACAGCACAGTTGTGTTTTGGAGGGATAAATCTTATTTTTTCCTTACGCATCAGCAAGGAAACACAAATAAATGCCGAAATGCGTTTTTCTTCATTTTGTTTTCAGTGGGGATTTCATGCTTCTGGAGAAAAAAGTTTCCCTCCTTTTCTAAGCGCTGATTTCAACGCTTTCGATGTTTGCCAATCCCAATACTGTTCCGTTTGCTCCGCATTTACATATTCTCAAGCAAATACCCGTCAGAAGCAAAAAAAAAAACGTTGAATATAAAACCAGCAAAAATCAACGGGAAGACAAAGAAAATGCTCTACTTACCATCCACAAACGTATAATTCAAACGTGCGTCTTTTCTTTGTTTTTCTCTGTCCTTTATTTTCATTTTTATGCATTGTTGTGACTTGGTACTTTTTTTTTAGTTTTGGAATTTCTTAGAATGATATTTGACACCAAAATATGGCCTGAACGTCAAGAAAAATGTTTTCGAATTTAAAATTTTATCATTATATTCAATTTTTTAACAATTCAAATCTTTTACTAACATAAATGTAAATGGGAGCCTTTATTCGCAATATGTGAGTGATATGAGCAGTTTTTGTTCTGTAAAACTGGCAAATCACTATACTGAAAATGATTTTGAGGAATTTGAATTTGTGTCTTTTCAATATAAATTTGCAAAACCTTTCTTTATCTTTTTTTTTCCATTCTGAATTTAAAAATATTATTTATCATACTTGTGATATTATATAATATTGTATTCCTATTTTTATCCTTCTATATGTGAGTGTGCTGTTATTTCTAATAAATATGACTCATATTATGCTGAAAAGTTTTCATAAGCAAGCAATTATTTCTTTCAATTTTGTTTAACACACAATTACTCTTATTTTAAAAGGAAGGCAAAATCCAAACTTAGTAATTTCTATTGATATTTTGTCAGTTTCTCAAAAGAAAAGCAAATTTACCTTGTTTAGAAAAAGCAAATTTTATGTTACAGAATCTATTAAAAATCATTGTTGTATTTATATTTCACTCATGAATATATATTCTGTTTATTTTGTATTTTAAATAGCTCTCAAAATAATTCACTTGCAATAACTTAAATTTCGTTAGATTAAAATAATTATAAGCTGAATTATCCAGTAAAATTTTACTCATTATTCAGATTTTGTCTTACAAAATATTATAAATAATTGTAGAAGATTTAAATTAAGTGATATGAATAAATATTTGTGTAAAATAAATTCTAAGCTCTTACGATATAAATATAACAACTACTTAATGACTTAATATTCTATATATGTTCTTTCAAAAGTATATATAAGAGTATCTTTTAACTATTTATCTGACTTTCCATACATTATTTCTTGAAAGCAAAAATATTTTTAATTAATCTATTAAAAATTTAAATAATCAAAATTTATTTTCATCATTTCTAATAATTTCTCAATAGTTACATATAATTATTTAATTATGCATATTTATCGTAATGTTCAAATAACGTTACTTAGATATCATTTACTTAATTAAAAGTACAGTTCATCGATTTAAATGTAATTTCTATAGAATATAAATATGTTCATATCAATATATTAAACAATTTTAATTGTAATAAATAATTTATGTATGTAAATTATGCTTTATTGAGTAAAAATAATTTTCGTTTATCAAAAATAAATTTTGTTTCTTTGTTTAATTAAAAAAATATTTAAGTATTTATTTTTTGATACTTTGATAAAAATTTTAAGTGATTATTTACAAACGCCCCCTTTTTTCAAAACTTCCTAATATATAAATTGGTATTCCAATTCTTACAACTTTCAGTACATTAGATCTATTATATATATATAATAGGAACACGGATATCTTTGCTTGTGCTTTGGGTCAGAACGTGTTGTCATGTAACCAAATGATGAACATCTTCACCAAATATCTATGGGATACCAGATATATTCTGTATAGAAACACAAATAAACTGTATAATAAATTGTACTTATTAGTCTGAGGCAATTTAATTCTGATGCTCATTGAGTGTTAAAATTTGATGAGAGCCAACCAGAGGGAAATGATATTAACTAATCTTATACATATAATCTCAATTACCGTCAGTAGAATTCTGATGTGGTGAATAAGTCTGAATATCTTAGATACCAAATTATATTCTTTTCATATTTATATACCTTCTTTTAGGTTTATTGTCGTATGACTGCACTAAATTTTACACGTTGATCTTGTAATTTAGTACCTACATAGGAATTTTATGTTACACGCTATATCGATTTTACTGATAAGTTAAAAGAAATTGCTTATCTATCTAAAACGATTTCATACTCAAGCAGTTTTTACCTTTTCTCAAAGAAAAGCATTCATTACTCTTTAGGATGTGACAAATATGCTTCAATTCTCTCCACAAAAAATATTTACGTTTCTCTCTTAAAAGTTTCCTCCTTACTGTTTCCTTCTTTGACACTGAAGAATTTAAAATATTGGCTTCAGTAGGCTCAAATTTTTACTACACATTCCAACATCATATGGCGTTGACACTAACTTGCCAACGCCACATGTTCTCTCCTCAAAGGAGCATAAAAGTAGCATTTTTTAATAGAATTCTACTGTTAAATATTTATATTTGAACTGGAGACTGTATTAATATTCCACCCAATTGATGTGACTTTCATGCTTATTTCAATATGACTTCAATATGCTTCATTGCCTATGAGGCAGTTATGACTTGGCAGTAATGCCTTGACTGAATGTATCATAACAAATTGATATAAAAATCTAGCATATTTAATTTATTACTAAGTTCTTTCGAAATCCTAAGTGAATTGTTACTGAAATCTAAATGAGTGGTCCTTAAAATTTAATAAAATTCATTTTATCTGCAAGAAACTTGAAATGCATTACAATTCAGCAAAAATTATGATTCGAGATATATAAGTGGGAGATAGCTTTAAATATTGTGAAGACTCATTATAAATGATCATACATAGTTAATTCATCAAACTACTGAGGTAATTCTTAGTGAATGGTTGGTTCTAACTTCTTATTCATTGAAGATAAATCTCTTTTTTATGTTAACAGTCATTTAAATATATGCCATAAAATGTATCTTCACAGCACTTATTTTTTTACCAAATGGGTATTAACAAAGTTAAAATAAATAAAAATAAGCAAGGAAGTAAATTATAATTATCTTATTTATAATAATGTTACATCTTTTTATTTTTCAATTAAAAACTCAAAGTGACAATTACAACTCTAATAGTCATCTCTCTCACCCCAATTCTTGCAATGAACTCTGAGCAGGAAAATGATACCAAAGATTTTCTGAAGATATTACTCCATTTATAAGATTATTTGCATAATCATGTATGAAGTATCTTTAGAAGCCGATGCATTCTCAAAATTTATAATCATTTTTGTGCTAATTTATCAATGTTAGGTAATCTAAGATAAATTAAATATATTTTCTTAATTTAAATAAGTTAATGGGTATTCATTTTAGGTGTAAAAACAATTTCATCGACCAAATTAATGAAAATTGATAAAATATTATTGTAAGTAAGCATTTGTGAAAACATCATTAATGGTATTATTATATAGTCAATCAATGCATACCAAAAACCGAATACACGAAAAACAACTATAGGAGTTCCAAGAAAGTATTTACCTTATGGAAAAAAGCAAAATCTTTTAAGTAAAACACTATTTTCCTAAGTATATTTTTTTATCTCTAATTTTCTTTTTCTGGTTTTTTGGTATCTTTTAGGTATCATGTCATACAGGATTTGTAAGTATATCTTGTCTATAGATATTTATTGCTGTATTGTATACTTTTAATATACAAATTTTCTTTGAATAGAAAATATTATCCCAATAATTTCAGCTTATATTGCTTCGTAGCTTCACATACGTATAATGTTCCGGATTAAATTTTGATGAATAATTCACTTTTTAAGATAAACTTCCTTTTCATGAGTAAAATAACAGAAAAATGTTGAATTCACACGTAAACAAGAAATGATTCGTACTACCAAAAGCACAAAGCATATCTTAGGCAAATGGAAGAGTGACTTTAAAATGGATCGTCCTAGCTCAGAACTCAAAAGAACTCAGAACTCATTCTTTTTCTAACCGGAAAATAAAGTTTTGTTGTTAATTAAATAAATAAGTAATTTGAGTGATAAATACAATACCAACAAAAATTAACTGAACTTTTATGTGCATTTATTTTATAGAATATAAAAAATGAAACACTTTTTTCGGGAATAGGATTTTACATGGTACTTTTTATATATTTTATTTACTAACCATACCGAAACAAAATATTTGAAGCATATGAAAAAGCCTTAAGAATTACCTGAATAGCACATCTTTATATCCTAAAATTCTTTATTGTATCTTGCAAGAAGAAGGAGAGATTGTCTAAGAAACCTATATGTATCCACATAGAAGTATTCAGAAGCAAAAATATCATCTTCCTCTTCACAGTGATCCAAACAGACTTCTTCGAAAACCACTGAATCTGTTGATGTCAATTCCACAGTTTTGGACCGGAATTCCGGGAAACTTGAGCCAAAACGAAATTTCCTGGAACAGAAAAATAAGGAAAAGTACAGAACTGAAGCGAAATACACTTCTAGTTTGTTTTTATGTTTTTGAATTTTAGATAAAAAAAATATATATATAAGAGACAGGGTGGAAGAAGGGACGTCTCCCTCCGAGTCAGTCTAAGTTTGCCGTTTAGATGTTATATTCAAACGGAAATAGAGACGCCAGGGAAATATCAAATTCGAAAAAGTTGAATCTTCTGTTTTCTTAAAGTAAGTGGTTGGGGAGGTACAGGAATAAATTTTAAAACAATCCGCTACAGCTGCTCATTTTACGTTACTATGTAAAATTGCAGTTTTTGAGTTCAATTTTCAATCGTATATTTTTCTTTCACTAGTGTCTCGATAGAATATATACTAATCTGTAGGTAAATACTTTCAAAACACCCAATACTGTTTTTATTTATATTCTCCTACCGAGAGCCCCGAGAAAATAATATATTTTTTTTATATTTGAATACATATATAAGCTTAAATTTTTTATCCCTGCAGTGTGTATTTTCTATCTAGCGAAATCGTATTTTTGAATATACACATTTTTCAAAAATGCTTTTGTGATAGAATCATTTAGATTAAATTATAAGCCAGACTCCGAATATGAAACATTTTAGCAATTTGTCCTGTTCATAGTTTCAGCTTATAAATTTTAAACTCGTTCTATTTATATATATATAGAATGTAAAAAATGCATGCCTGTAAGAATTGCTCAAAGTAAAATGCTATAAATAAAAAAGTACTATTTTACTCAAGTGTATTTTCGTGAATTCAGTGTTATATAAAATAGTTTCTGAAATTGAATAGTGAAAGAGATGTTACATAAAGGTCCGTATTTCATTTTGATGATAAAATTGAATTTTTGGTTGGGAATTTAAAAATTCTTTGTTTTATGAGAAAAATGATGGTTATCAATAAAATCAATGAATCTTCGTATTTATTATAATTCATAAAAATTATTAACTATCATTTACATTAATGTTTTCATATTCCTCTTGCAAATAAGGATTTTTACATTTTTCCGAGTAACCACATGTATATGTGTCCTAGTACAATTTTATTTGTTTGCCACTCTGCGGTTTCTTTTTCCACTAAAACAACTTTACAAAGGTGAATAGTTTATATATTACACTCCAAATGCTCTTCATAAATACATGCCTAAAGTGAGAATCAAGTGCACGAACTTTTGAATTGAAGACTTAGAGCGCTTACAACTCAGTTGCCAGTTCCTCATAGAGGCCTGTATTTCAAAAACATATTTATTACGTAAAACTGCATAAAATATAGTTATGCGTAATTTCAAAATGTTTATTTTAAAAGTATTGCTAATGTAAATTTCCTCTCTTTCTTCTCCCTCTCTCTCTCTTTCTTCTCCCTCTCTCTCTTTCTCTCACTTTCTTCTCCCTCTCTCCCTCTCTTTCCTCTCCCTCTCTCTCTTTCTTCTCCCTCTCTTTTTTTCTTTCCTTTTCTTCTCTCTCTCTTCTCATTTCTCTCTCGCTTTTCTCTCTCTCTTCTCTCTCTCTAATGCGAACTGAATAACATAAAATTTACTATTTCTGACAGTACCTAATTCTAAATGTAATATTTGAACCACTTCCTTTTTCAGTTATAAGGAAACTTGTTAAATCTATATTTAGTATTTTCTGGGAGATTTATAAATGTGATGTGACAAAGGATTATGTTCTCTTTTAAATTCTTCAAAATTCTTTAAATTCATCATTTTCAAAATTTTACAATAATCATCGTCTCAAATTGAATGCTGAAGCAGAGTTCTTTTCTAAGTGTTATTTCCAGAAAGGATATAAATAAAATTAAAAAATAATATATTCTAGAAAAGTCATAAGCATATATTTTAGTAAAAAATAAGAACAATAGAAAATTATTAACTAATTTATTTAAATAACTACTCCGTTTGCACCATTACATAATAAAATATTTTGGAGTTAAAACGCTCAGGTGAATATTTTATATTATTTTTGATTATAAGACTATCAGACTTCTACTTTTATGGTGCTCAGATCTCCTGATCAACAGAAACTGCATCTCACCTCCTTCCCCCTTCTATTCCCCGATTTCCTTAGCTTCAACGGTCTAATGGACCTTGTCTGACTTTGTCAGACATTTGGAGGATAAGCCACAACAACATATTATAATTTCTTAACAAGATGCATCGAAAATTAGTCTTGATTATTTACAACACTTTTGTATTTTCCATGTGTGAGCAGATTATCAAATCGGTTTTATCAATATATTATTTTATGGAAAAGAAGTTTTCATGGTTGATATTGTATTATTTATATTTTGATTCCTTAAAATAGATTTAAGGATTTAGGTCACATGAAATTCACAATACACTTTTTTTATATTTTACATCGTTTTAACACAAGAAACTTTACTTCATTCTATATAAAAAATAATTCGCAAAAGAATTTAGCTCCAACAAATTATTCTTAAAAAGTCTTGTCTTCTAATTCAAATAATTTCGCATAAAATGCTACACACAACAAAAAAATTTAAGTTTTTTTTATTTTGAACTAATTAACATTATTTTGCTATCTTTAATTTAATTCAATGAAAGTTGATTTAATGGAAAATCTCTCACAATTTCAGGAAATATTGAATTTAGCTCATTTGCTAACATTCGTCTAAAAATATTACATTTCAAAAGAAATAATTACTACAGCTGCTTTTGTGGTTCTTTTCAAACCTTCAGATGAATAATTACAGAATAAAATGGCCACAAAATGTCCCTTTTGATAAAATGAATTCCATTTGCTTATAAATAAATTATTGTCGTTGAATTTCAGAAGAAAATAAGTCAAGGATATAATTATACTTTTTTTACGAAATAAAAATTTTCAATTAACTTATAAACGCATATTTTAATCTGATTTTAAACAGCTGCAATGCACTACTGGTATATTCCTTTTCTATATCAAGCAACCATACTTAAATCTCCGATTATGCATTTAATCTGATGGCATCCCTCAATTGTCGGAAACCCGCGTTTTGTTCCATTAATACCCTACGTGTAACATTACATTCACTTCTACCACATCTGCTGTCATTCTTGGTCAGTAGTTTCTGACATCAAATTTAGCCCTTTTCAGTACAGTGTTGTGAAGGTCCTTCAAATAAAAATTATTCAGTGTATCCATCATTTAAATACTGTATGTACTCTGTCTCTCTCTCCCTCTAGCGTCAGCTTCCAATAATAACCCTTAAGAGAAGCAAAAGCTTGAAAAAGGAAAATATTTTTAGTTTGAATGAAATAAAACCGTATGTTCTTAGTGCATTTTGAAAAAGGAACAAAGCATTGTAAGTTGGATCATGGAATAAAATTGTTTTATATTATTTTTATTAAAATGTTCTTTTGGAACTCTTAAAGATTAATCTTAATTCTATTTCAATTTATAAAAATACAACTGACGCTTGAGAATTTTCTTATAAATTCATTGAAAGTATTTTGTTCAACTTTATGTGTACAGTGCCTTCAATATTGCTCTCATTTTTCTTTTCTATTACACAGATCAAAGAAAAATATTACCTCATAATAATTTTATGAAAAATAAGGCATGCAATTGCAATAAAATTTTACTAAATATTTAAGGAAAATACAGTTTTGACAAACAATGCTCAAAAATGTGTATAATTATTAAACTAAATATGAGAGGAAAATTTAATTTATTTCTCAAATAAATTAATCAAGAGGAAAGATTTATTACTTGAAAAGCACTCCTTAGTTTTGTATAAAAATGAAAAGGAATATGTCACATTTTTATGTGTTGTTTCAGCAAAAAATATTCTTTATTAATGTCAACAAATCTCTCTATAGTCTATGCAAATTAAATTTTATCTCTGAAAAAATAAAAGGGAGATGAAAACATCATTCAAAAAGACTTTTAAAATACATCAAGAGAATATGGAACTCTAAAAAGTATAAATTATACTGAAAAAAGTAATAAATAGATAATTATAAATAAAAATAAATAATCTTAAAGTTTTTAAATTTTAAAAACATTTATTTATTTTACATCGTAATAAAAATTTTTATTAATGTAATATTATTTCAGTAGATTTGTTTCACTTTGTGGTCACTTTTTGTACTTTTGTACAGTTGATTCTACAAGACTAATTACACTTTAAATAGATTTTTAGCCAGAAAAAACAACCATGCAATATAGGAAACGAATCTAAAATCTGCTTAACTGAAGGCAAAAGAGCAGTTCATTCAGCATCATGCTCAGCTCGGACTGAATCTAGAAACAATATAAAGATATATAGAAACAATACAGATATACATATTTTTTGTAAAATATTTTTAATGAAGGTTTTAAAACTTTCTTCAGTTATCTCTATTTTTCGATAACGCAGTAAAACCTTAATATTTAGAAATTGAAGGGAAAATACCGAAGAAAACGTAGCTAAGGAAAATTAATCCTTTTAAAAAAGAAATCATTTTTTAAACATATTAAAATGTTTTAAGTGTTTATTTTAAAAATTAAATCATTTTATTTAAAAAGCAAATTATTATATTTCAAAGTAACGAAAAATTCATGATTACAAATTTTGACTAAACGAAGTTCAATCGTAAATCTTACTAAATTATTATGAAAACTCTTACGAGTAGTCGAATATGTCACTTAAACATGGGTGTCGGAAATTGCCATTAATTTTGTTTGGTCTTTAATTTGTGAATTTTACATTTGAAATGATTTTTTTTATTTGAATTTATTGTATTTGATATTCCAAATGAAATTCATTTATGAATCTCATCGTCTGCCATCTTAAATTTAAGTACTATGAAATGATTATTATTTTTTATATAAAATATAGTATTACATATTTCAGTCATCAGAAGAGAAATATCTTCCTTTCATAATATTTCAGCTTCACTTTAATGATTTATCGTAGGCTCCGTACTGAACAAACATTTTTTTTTTTGATTATTTGCCCTTTGTCAAAAATTTTGGTCCTATTGCTTTCAACAGAACACTTATATTGAGTGAAATTATAACAAGTTTCTCCTATTTAAATAATGCATAAACTAAATATTTATTTAAAATTGAATCCTCAAAATTAAATCATCACATTCAAAATTAAAAATTACAAAAAAAGTTGGAATGAAATTTTTAACTCTTATTTTAAGATGCGAAGTATTTAACAGTTTATTAGCTTATGAGCAATTACCCAAAGAAAAAGGAATGTGCTTCTCATAATTTTCCATACTTTGAGAAGAAAATGGTTATTTTATTTATTATATTGAGTATTTAAGTAAATCGTCTGGAATTAAACAATGACGCAAAAAGAAATTGCTTTATAAGAATTTGCCCCTTTTTTATGTTTATGTTTATGTTTCTTTAAATTGCTAAAATTTTTATTGTTGCAAATTAAACAAAAATCTTAAATACAATAAATCTGTATATTTTTTTGTAGATAAAAGTCATAATATTTCGGTTCTTGCGATAAAGCATAAAATTTTTGCCTAATTAAAACATAAAATACAAAAGTTGGTTTATATCTCAAGAAT